>CAJYYI030000521.1:0-75861 GCA_913789915.3 Sphecodes monilicornis
TTAAGTTTAAAAAACTTCTGTTTCTCTTTGTTAAGAATAGAGAATAGAATGTTGAATGTCAATATGCAGAAAGGTCATTAAAATATTTTTTAATTTAATTATTTAGTTTTTCAAAAACGTATTAACTCTCTCCGTGTAAAGGCCCCCCAACCCTCCCATGTAAAGATCAGGTTCATATTTTGTAAAGTAATTTTGTGGTACTTACTAATACTTTCCAATTTATCTGGGTGTCTCTTGAGGTCAAGGAGTATGTTAACGAAGTCCGGTCTAACAATATTATTTTTGTCTCTGTACTTTAGCGTGTCCGAGATGACTTTAGTCAAGAACGTGGTAATCTCCGCATCTGGTAGAATATAACCAAGCAATCTGTAAATCCATGGCATTGCTAGTCTAAGATGGAATCTTATTATATTGCCTGGGTTGGATTGGAATATTGCTCTGCCCACTCGACGAAATTCGCTTTCGTTGTCTGCCAAAGCGTTCATTTCGAGCCCAAAGGCACAGCTACCGATTACATCTGTCGCGTATTTTGCCATTAATTCACAGACTTCCACAGTTTCTCCCATTTCTACGCTTTCGTCAAGATATTCTTCCAAATTTTCTGAACATTTTAATATGAGCGGGAACATTTCCTTAAGTTTTCCGGACGTAAATACTGGAGTGAGTCTCCTCCGCAGTGGCCGCCAAATTTTTGGCTCCAAGTTGAACAAATTGTACCGAGACAATGGTTCTGTCTGGAAGTTGTTTAAGATATTACTATGGAAACAGCATTGTTGTTTTACTACTATTTTTGTTGCAATGCGCTGGAACAGTACTCGTCAATCAATATACTGAGTAGATTGGTTTACGTTAGAATAGGACAAAATAAATATTGGTAATTATTTATAAAGTACCGCTCATTTCCGATTTTGATGAAATTTAAATATGTTATAGATTTCGACATTTTGAACAACTTTTTCCTTTTCCAATATCGGGGGGTCGCTTTCGGTTTTCGAAGCATTCGCAAAAAACTATTGCTAATACCGTATTGAATTTTCCGTATTGTTGCACACTCCGTGGCAACGTAAGGCTGCTCCGGTGGGGCGTCTGCTTACTTTTTTTTGTAAACACGTTGTGGGGATGAGAGAAAAATAGGGCTTCACTCTATATAGGGTGAAATAGCGACCGGGTTATACCCCGCGGAAGGAGGGATTGTTTTGCGACAATAATCGTTCAGAATTTCACGACAATTAACGATGAGATACTGTACATATAAGATTTGTAAACCGAGGCAAATGTAAATATAGGCTTTTATGGCCTGAAAATTATACCTTTTCGAAGACGGGCAGGCCACGATCAGCAAATTTCGAAAAATGTCGTATTAAAACATCCTTTATAAGTTTCGGATCTTGAAGGAGAAGCACTGGCATGCTTCTTACAAATATTCCAATCATTGGTTCATCTTCATACTTTTCATAAAGTGTGTTAAAGTAATCACACATTGCCGTTTTTCTAAGCATCACATCTTTTATGTTACCAAACACTGGTATAGGCTTTGGTCCGGGAACATTGCGAACTTTCCAAAAGTCGAAGGTTGCAGTGAAGTAATAGTAAACGGCCAAAACTATCGCTAGTACTCCGCAGAGTATATTTAACGATAAATAAATTGTCATTTTTCTTCAGTGTGTACAGTCCAGAAAGTAGTGAGATTTTAACGAATGAAGATTCCTGTAAAATATTACTATTATAGACATTCGCAATTGTGCTAAATTGGGTTTTTTTCAGATGGAAAGTCATTAATTACAAGTTAAGGAGGTATTCTGGTTTTCGACAACATTTTTGAACGAATTTTTAGGAATTTTTTTCAGAAAAACTGCTGAATTTTTTGCATTGGGATTTTGCATACATGGTTATCGGTATTTAGGGTACACGTGTGATCTTTTTAAAGTAAAAATAAAAACCATTACATGAGTTATATATTTTTTTATAGAGTATATTTTGAAAAACATGTGTCAACGGTTGCCATCATTCTACTGATCGGAATAAAAAAACTATTGTTCAGTGATCGGTATGAATGTAATTACGGTCCGAACCAAAACACATTCAAAATCTTGATTATTTATAAAATGGCGGCATTTTGAAGTTAAATTATAAATTTTGGCTCCTTACACGATAGAAAAGAAAGGAAAAAATTTACGAATTTTTAAAATTTTGGTTCGTGCGATAGCAGGGTATGTGTTGAAGATTGTTTCAAAATTCCAACTCAAAATGGTCAACTAGAACTCGAAATATTGTGGCAATCGTTTCGAAAAAAGTCGTTTCGATAAAAACGCGTTTACAGATTCAACTATTAATATCTTGCAACGCAAGTTGCAATCTTTAAACGCCAATATGACGCCAGTACGTTGCCAGTTCTACGAATTCAAACAAATCGTTTTAAATGCGTATTCTAAAGATTTTATACTTGAAGAAAATGCAAAAAAAACGATTTTTTAAAAATGAAAAACCAGTATAACCCTTCGAATGGTATAACTACAAGTATCGCTACATGTTGTGAACTTAAAACAATGATCGGTTAGATTAAAGAGCGCACGAAAATTTTGAATATGATTGAACAATATCAGCATAAGGTTAAAATGCGGTTATCAATTGTGTCTTGCAACATAGGTATTTTTCATCCCCGTTATAATTATCTTAGTTCCCAATTTACACAAGCAAATCATCACCAAGTCATAACCCAGATGGCACAAAGACGTCTCTCTTTAAGACATCTTGAATGTCCTCCGAACGTCCCGCGAACGTCTTCCGAACGGGTAATGTTACAAAACTATACTTATTAAAAATGTCTTTGAGACGTCTTTAGACGTCCATGTCACATCTTGAAGACGTCTTAAATGTATCTGTAAGATATTCTCAAGACGTCTTAAAGACGCCTGTTTTGGAATTTTTTTAATCATATCGATGGCGGCGGCCTGGAGTAAGATCGATAATTGTTGTTGTTAGCTCCTACCAGGGCCGCTTTCCTGGTTGCAGTTGTTGTCTCCTATGGTTGAGTTGTGCTCTTGCCGTCGTGAGTGAAGAGAAAAAGGAAAGGATGCGCGATTGGTCGTAGGCCCGCTATCGGACCCGTCATCAGTAAGGCTATCTAGTAAGGACGG
Organism: Sphecodes monilicornis; assembly: GCA_913789915.3. NCBI lineage: Eukaryota > Metazoa > Arthropoda > Insecta > Hymenoptera > Halictidae > Sphecodes > Sphecodes monilicornis. Next base: position 3,138 of record CAJYYI030000521.1, read on the forward strand.
CTTAGGAGGGTATAAGAGAGGAATATCCTATCTGACGGCATATATAATATATGTACGAATCGGTGTCGGATCAGGTAGTCTTGTGAGAATATGCGAAAGGCTTTGTCTGTTTGTCCATCTGGTGGCGACCATAGGAAGTAGCGGCCACATTATATTAAAGATATATTAAAAAACTAAAGAAAGAAATCTAAGAAATGCAGCACTCTGTGTGTGTCTCACAGCGTTTACGGTCGGAAATGAAAAAGAATTCTGTAACGGTGGATTCGGGCGATTAACTTCTGTTTGAAAAGAAATGGAAGTCGTATTGTTCTAACGCGCGGCAGACGGCAAGTGGCCCATGGCCTACAGTGGCACATAACTACTTATATGAATATTTTTTATTCATATTTGATCCTCGTAAAATAACAATTACTTTCTTAAAAATTTAAACATAGGAATGGAAGTAGTATAACGACCCAAACTGGCGACGTTGACTTTTGTAGCGGCTACATGAATTGTAGCATCGAGAGGCACAAGCGGTGAATACTCGTGTCCTAGTACTTAAGGAAGAACCGTAGCAGACAATAAACCAGAAAAAGCGCCTTGACTCGGACAAAGCATGGGAAAATAAAGGAATCGACGGTGGCACGATTTCTCAGATCGTGGACAACAACTCAACAGTTTCGCATATACTACACATTTTCATTTAATTTCTTTAAAAAAAAACAATTAAATAGTAAGCCTAAGGAATTTCTCTACTTTGCATATTTCAACCGAATCATTTAATTCTATGTTCAGTTTCGCGTCCTTAAGACACACGCCTTGAAGATATACATTTGCCAAGTCGATTAACTTCATGATTTAAACAGTAAAGAAAATCGATGAAATAGTGTGTACTCATTTTTTTTTTAAAATTTCGGTGCGTGCCATTTAGTGATATTGAACTTAGTTATTTAGGAAATTTATTTTAAATACAACAGTTTAAATGTCAATCAAGGGCATTGGTAGAAAAATGTAAGAAAACTTGAAAGGCAGTTAATCGATTTGGCCTGTGAACGGCTCATATGTCAGACGTAGCGATGCCTGCCTCGGAACGCCTTTAAGACGTCTTATAGACGTAAATTTTAGATGTCGTTACGACGTCCACTTCGAACGGCTTTAAAACGTCTTAAAGTCGTAAATTTCAGACGTCGTATCGACATCCACTTCGGGGTGTCTTTGAGACGTCCATTTTAGGTCGTAAGACTTTCAGACCTAAACTAGACGTAAAATGGTCGTCTTTAAGACACCGTGTACCATCTGATAAGATAGACTATATGCGACATTTTTTCATGAATGTAATTACAGGTTCTTGAACATATTACAATTGTACATAAAGAAATTGCCTCATAGATTGCTTGAACAACGCAATAAAGTATTCGCACGCCCTTCAAATCAGAATAATTTGTTTAACATTGCATTAAATTACTTAACTTTTTTAAAGTAATTAGAAGCACTGATTTACTAAATGACGTGCTAAAATGATTTTGAAAAAATTTGTAATTGATACGAATTATATGAAAAATAAAAATGGCACTTTTTAAAACTTTTTTATTTGAGCTCGTAATGAAAATGTAAAATATCCGTCTTGTAGACTTATGTTAGTTATACACATGCTCAAAATTTCATCGAAATTGGTTAACAGAGAAAAAAACGACACGCATCGAAAGATGCTGGAATTTGTGGATTTTAAGCAAAAGCTGAAAAGTCGTGAAAAACTGAGATTTTCAACACTTTCAACGGCTTCTAGCTCGTGTGTACGTTAATCGATTTCGATAAAATTTTCAGCATGTGTATAACTAACATAAGTCTACAAGACGCATGTTTTACATTTTCACTACGGGGTGAAATAAAAAAGTTTTGAAAAGTGCCATTATTATTTTTACATGTAATTCGTACCAATTGCAATTTTGTCAACATTTTGTATAGTATATTACATCTACTATACATATAAGACATTACTCAGCAGGACAATCACCTAACACACAATATGCGTTTAAAATACCTCAGCCTACCTCGAGTAACTCCTGGAGTTATGGTTCAAGTAGTAAAAGTCGATGATGCACGACATTAAAAAGGAGAACTGTCAAAATCGAATATTTTCACTATCGTTGTTGCACAATGTATGCTTAAAAGGAGCACTCGTGCGTACGTGAATCGACAATCCAGTCAATAGCACGGCATCCTGCAGACTGAACGAAATCAACATCAGTCCGTAAGGACGGTTTAGGACGGTATATAACGCTGGAACTGTTGTTTAAAGTCGTGCATAACAGTGGAAACGCTTATATTCATTACTAGACTGTGGGAGTTTATGCACGATAATTATGCAAACTGTATACAAGTATGACATTTATGCACAAAAAAACATGCAAAATATGCAAAGTATATAGATACTAACAATTACCGATAGAGAACTAACAATTACCGATTCGGTCAAGTATTCGCGCGCCAGACACGCAAGGTGTCACGTAATTAGAAAAGCACGAGGTTAGCCTGAAAGGACCGGCCTTTCGCGAATAGCTCCGGGACGGGCACAGGGTTCTACGCAGAGGGACGCGAGGCGACCCCCGCGGCGGGATCGGATCTCGGGAAAAATCACGAATACAATTAAGCGGTTAACAGGTGTTTATTTGAAACGAGAATTCTACAAGTCGCGGGTCGTGACTCGCGACGAGGGTGTTAACCGAACGCGTACAGGTGGTTCGCGGCAGATTTTCGACGCGCACGCGTTTTCTCCCTATTCTCCCTGACTCCCGCACGGCAAATCGGCAACTTACGGCAACGGATTCGAACCGTTCGCGATCGTACCCTTCGCGCTCTCTCCCTCGCGTGTGCGTGATCGGCGGCGAATATTCCGGCACGATCCTTTTCTCAAATCAACGCAACGCTACCGCGGCCTCCCACGTCGAGCCGTCACTTTTGTCGCGCTTCTACTTTATCACTAGAAATTCGGAACGCGGTCCCCACGACGGCGATTCCCACAAGATTCACGGGAGCTACCCCACGGCAAGCAACCGGCACAAGATACGCAACGGATACGCGGCTACGCGGATTCTATCTCGACGCGACTTTTCGCGGCGCATCCGGCGTCGTCTAAGCACCCGTGTTCGCGGACCTCACAAGAAACGTTACCGAGCCATCACATAAGAAACACTTTATTAGCAGATCTGATAGCTTACCGTCGGCAGCAATAACTGATGCCCCTTGGTTACGGCAGCGCTGTTACTATTTCGCACACGCGATTACAGAATTCGGGAATTTCACTTAGTTGACCAAAAGCCAGCGCAAGAGTGACGAGATCCTAATGGCACGGTAACGCGGAAGCAAGGCGTCCCCCACCCCCTGGTCCTTCTTCCTTTCGGCCTTCCCCGCGACATCCCTTGCCTAGCGCGCGTGACACGGGCGAATTCCTTACGCACGGGCCCCGTGCCCTAATCATTCCCTAATTGGCTCGCGCGCTAAGTCGAATCGGTTAGTTCTTCGGGGCGAGGTGCGGGTTCGTTCGGGCCACTCTGGTCCGTCTTCACGGCGACTTTTCCAGGCGAGACGGCAGCGAGGGTGAGCTGGTGGCCGCTCCTGGTTTACCGAATCCTCGGTGGCGTCTCCGGGTTATTCGGCCCGTGCCCGTCCTATTTCCCGTGTTCCTCGGCGTCGCGACTCTTCCCGTGGATGGTCCTTACGTTGCCTCGCAGGTGTCCTCGGTTTCTCCGTCGGGAAGAAGATGAGGAGCCCGGGTTCTGCGAACCCGAGCTCTGGTCCTGCGAAATCACGTCGCGCGAAAGCGGCGCGACGCTTGACCAGTTAGTAGACGTCCATAATAAATTTGGATCGTCTCTCGGAGAGCGCTCGCGGTGCTTAAAGCCTTTTCGGTGTCTCAAAAGGGCGGTCCGGTCCTCAAAATAAATTGGGTATGTATTATTATATTACATTCTTATATTATATTAACGTACAACTTTCATAATAAGCAATATATTAGTGTGATACACAATTATTCCGATACATTATACATAGTTCGCGAGACAATAAATTACAAGCATTTGCTCCAAATTTACAATGATTCATTTAAGATTTCGTATTTACATAAGGAAGAACATTTACAACAGCTTATGGGTCCAGGATCCTGTGTTTAGAAGACATTTTTTTAAATAGATTGAATCATACAGTGAAATCATAATGGCAGATAATGCGGGATTCATTTCGCTATTCAAAAATGAAATTGTGAGAACTATCTAGTAGGCAGCTACAGGGTGGAACTCCTACCGATAACGGACAATCTGTGAGATGTGATAAAAGAAGAAATGCCTACTACAGTGGATGCTGCATGGTCAAAAAGGAAGTTGGATACAAGTATTGGATTGCTGGTAGAATACAAACACTTACAGCATATAAGGGCTGCTAGGACAGCACGAGAGGCATTGGAAATGCCAAAACCACCAAAAGGCTACGCTGAATAAAGAAAATATGAAAGACAGAAAGAAAGCGAATACTTGGGTTGTCGATTCGGGTGCAACAAGCCATACGGCGCCAATCAGGGAATTTTTCCACGCTTTCAACTCTAACCACATGGAATACGTTTGCCTTCCAGACGAAGCAAAAATGGCTAGGGTGAAAGGAATGAGTGTAGGAATCCTTAGGTACGTCCCTGACTCTGGGAAAGTTTCCGAAATGCGTATAAAGGACGTGCCGTACGTTCCGACAGTTGATTACAATCTACTATTGGTCAAGACGACGGCGAAGGACGGGTATAGGCTCGACTTCGAAGGCCAAAAGTGACTAATTAGGAAGGATGAAGAACTACACGCAACAGCAAATCGGTATCCAGAATTATAAGAACTCAAGACAGCCCAAAGGCCCTGTACAGCAAACCAGGTTGTAAATGTGAGCCATACTGACGATTGCCAGATTGCATGGCATCGACGTTTTCGATCAACGAAAAGAATTTTTTTAGTATCGATACAGTTTCGATCGACTGGCGCGTCTTGACACTCGTTGCATCGCATCGCGTGTACACAAATATTGGAGAAGACACCTAAGAGGTTCGATTTAATTATAAAAGTCGCGACCGCGTTTCAGAGTAAAAGATTAACATTGCAGAACCAATACCGCAAGTCGCATACGAACATTGAATTCAGGAGACATGGATAATTAGATTTTATCCATTTAAAATGGATGTTGTTTAGATTCTGGATGTACAGTTTTGGTGCTGATCAAAACGTGGACCATACGCACACCGGACCACTACGTGTAGAGCAGGAAAATATTCGTACGTTCTCGGGTCTGGCTGTCGCGGCAGTTGGCGCAAAATCACATGCACGTTGCTATGTTCAATTTAGTGCAGTATGCCCCAACTCACGACTCGCTTGCTGTTCCAGCAATTGAATAAGTGTCTCCGCTGTCGTATGAAAATATCGTGTGATTATCGACAATCGTGTCGAGCTAATCGTTGTGGAAATAAAAGTTGTGGTTACCTAAAACAATTACTCACCGATCTATATCGGTTCACTTGGAATAATTTTCATGTCGCCAATTTTAAAATATCCGCATTTAAAGAAAAAACGGGTCTGAGGAGGTGACATTTGCGGTTGTACTCTAATTTTATTTTCAAATTTTTCAATTATCCGCTGCTGTGAAAACATATTTATTAGATGTTCTTGTATTTTGTTAGATCTACCGTTATAATTTAAGGAAAATAGTGAATTCTATTCGTTTAAAGTGTGTAAAACTATTGTAATATACTTTCATTAATGACACGAGTCATCAAAATAATGTTACGTATAGAAACCAAATTAATTTGACCATAATTCGTACTTTTGCAATACATTCTTCATAAATACTAATTTCACTGTTCAAAAATACGCTCCATATGTGTTCCGTCGCGAGGGACCATTTATGGCAGTCTCACGATTCATTTGTGATGCATTCGTTCGTTCGTTTTACAGCGAGTCATAGATTTCCATTATCCAAGTGACCCGAACTCTAACGAGAGATACGGTCTTCGGATTTCTGGGAATTCGCTCGACTGTTTTTTGTCTTTCTGTCTCTCTTCTTCCACCCGAAGGCTGCTCGAGTCAGCCGTGGAAGATGGAGAGTCATCAAGGGTGTGTTGAGCGGGAAATGCAGCGTTCGGCAATACCCAATCAACACATCGCCTTGCGTTTATCAATGGACGTCATTGAAACTAGCCCATATTCGGATGTGGAGCCTTCTTCACGATGAAGCAGGTTCCCCCACAAGAATAAAAAAACAAATGGTCCCTCCGAAAACAAAAGTTCCTCCCGAGAAACATTTTCCAGCTGTCGTCGAGAAAATCGATATTCGTTCGTGCTGTCGTAGCAAACGAATGTACGTTTTGTCGCTAATCGTAGCCGGACAATTTTTATTAAAAAATAAATTAAGGATACGTCGCGCCATCCTTCGCGTATAAGGCAGGGTCTGCTAGATAGCCTTACTGACGAATCCTCTAGCAGACCTAGGATGAAACGCTGATCGTACGAATTAACAAATAACCCTAATCATATAAACTAGTTACCCAATATTAATTTGGCGGGTAAAACAATTGGTGATCTCGAGATCGACGCGCCCATACGATTGGGCTTGAAATTTACAACTTCAAGCGGTCACGAGTCAACCACGCGTCGAGTTTGAGAATCGCACCGTACGAACAATATGCATTTGTAGCACTGATATAGATACTATGGATATGGTATTGCTATAAGTCAGCTACACAGCTTTTTGTTCCGAATTGAACGCAGATTTGAATGTCAGCGCCGCTATCGTTCGACCGGTGTACCCCTCGTACTCCTCTTCACCCTCGTGATCCTCTATACTTTGCCATGTGTTTGCGTCCCTCTAGGTGACGCTGCTTTCAATCGAGTTGATTGGACGCCATTGACACGCTACGAAATAAAAAATGTCGATGACGTCCAATCAACTCGATTGAAAGCAGCGCCACCTGGAGGGACTCAAACACATGGCGAAGTATAGAGGATCACGGAGGTGAAGAGGAGTACGAGGGGTACAGTACACTGGTCGAACGATAGCGGCGCTGGCATCCAAATCTATGTTCAATTCGGGACATTTCCAGACTCCGAATACCGTATCCATAGTATAGAGATCCGTGATTTGTAGCCTCCAAATCATATTAAAGCACCCGTAGTAAAAATAAAGTATACAGAATATTCAGTTCTTGCTAATACCACAGACGAGGTATTCTGTGGTCCTAGTACCCCAAAAGCGACGGCCACCGGAATACATTGCATGTACAGTATATTCCTATATCTTGTCTGTGCTGCTACAGCGTTGTCAAGTCTAAAGTACACAACGTTGTTAGATGAGTTTTCAACACATCCGAAACTCTACACAATCAAAACGTTATGAAATCATTAACAATTTTTCTTGACTAAACGGTTCATTTGCAGAATATAATTTCTCTCAAACTTTTTCTGTTCTCAATGCGTAGAATGCGTTAATGTAAAAAAAAATTAACAGTAATTATCATTGTTATGAACAATTATGCATATATGTTTTGTGACGTTGCAAATTTTGCGACTTTCCCCAAAACTCATTCCGCGGAAAGGTTCCATATGCGTAGGTGGTGTGGAAGCGCCCTGGGACCGTCTTGGACGCCCTGGTCGAAGAGAGGCGGTTGTTATGGAAATTTCGGATGTCGTCTAGGGGCGGGGCGCATCCGTTGGAGAACCACACTTTAAATATTTCTTTAGATCGTCGCACGCTCGCTTCATTCCGTTCGAGGAATCCTCGCGACAGTCGTATTATAATTGCACCGTTCAACTGCGTACGTGAGAAATTGATGATAAGATAAATTATGTTATAAAGTACTCGAGGTCGTATTAGTTTCCTTCCATTGACTTTCTCTTTATCTCTTAATAGTTCTATAAAATATCATATTAATCTTGTAATTTTGTTATCTTCAAGTATATTCCTCCTTTTGGTGCCAATAAAAACGAAACCGGATCAAATTCATATGGTATCATAGTTTTCTCGCAAACATCGACTCTATGATTCCGAAGTATTTTTATCAGTCCAAGTTTCACTTGATAATCTGCAAATCGCGCGCCTGGAATTCATATAATTAACAATTATTTAAATACATTTAAAAGCAATACAGAATTTTGGTTAATGCAATTCTTCCTGATCTACTAAATGTAAATTATAAAATAACTTTCAATTAAAATTTACGAAACATGTTCATACAAATGATATTACACCATGTTAATTCTTATTGTTATCGTTGTGTGACGCTCTTCATTGTTATACAGGGTGATTCAGTTAAGTGTATCGCTTAAATTATATGAGACAATGGTTGAAACGAAAGTTGAATGGTTTCAAGAGCAGCATAGAATGTAATAATTGGTCTTTTCATTTTTTAATCGAGATATAAAAATCACCTCGAGTTTCTTTCTTGTAAGGGTTAAATTTTCATCGTGTGGTTGAAGAGACAATTGAACCTTCAATCAAAAATTAGAGGGGTATTTTGTGTGAAAAACTAATAGTGACAGAGATGTCCTCTATAAATGCTTTTTAATGCAAGTAATGCCCAACATGTTCGCCATTATAATTAATAAATTTGCGTATCTGTTCCTTGGCGCAGAGTGTTCCCAGCCCGCCGACCAAGAAACCGAGTAACCGACCTGCGCGTCATAAAAACAATCGACGATCATCTTTTTAACGCGGGAAGCGAGCATATTGGTAATCCGTTCGCCGCGTCACGGCGCTATGGAAATGGCGAACGATGGTGGGGATGGCGTTCAGCTCCCGGGAGCCGAGTTTGGACATCGCTGGATTGATAAGTGCAAGTAATACACATTGAAGTGCTTCTTGAGATGCAGCTTAAATTAATAACTTTCGAAGAACACATCCTTCTGCACACTTAACTCACGTAGCAATAATTTTAAACTGAATATCTAACAGTCGTCACAGAAAAGATATGCCTCTAATGATATATAGTTAACAATCAGGTAAGTACGTTGTCATCATTCGTAGCATGGATTTTACAGTCGAAAGTTTCTTGTTTTCATTGAAGATTATTTGTATCTCAACAAATATTCGCTTTTACACCGTATTGCCGTTTGATTACTTTCTTCGAGGATATCTAAAAAATCAAGTTATTCACGAAATACCAATAACGCCTGAAGATATGAAAAATCTTATCATTAGAGCATGTAATGTTATAACTCAAGAAACACTCCGAAATGCATCACTTGTACTTATTGATTGATTACGTAAATGTATTAATTGTAATGGAGATCATTTTGAGTATTTCTTGCATTAAAAATAATTTATAGTGAACATCTCAGTTACCCCGTTTTTCACCCCGTATACCTATAGTTTTTTATTCAGAGTTCAATTCTCTCTTCAACCACAACACTAAAATGGTACCCCTTACAATGAAGAAACTCAAGGTGGCTTTTATATTTCGATAAAAAAGCAAAACAGAACAAAATTAATTATTGCATTGTATAAATAGATAGGGTACATACGTATAATTTCGGTAGCACACTTAGCAGAATCATCCTGTATTTAATAAAACATATTATATACCAACGCAATTTCTTGGTCCGTGGCCGAAAGGTAAATAGTGTATGGGATTTCGAGCTTGAACAGCATCTTCCGTAAACCGTTCAGGAATGAAAACATCAGGATTTGGATAGATCTTGGGATTTCGATGAATTGAAAAGAGGGGTATCCCAACAGTTGTTCCTTTTGGAATTGTAACCTTTGTTCCGTCGAAAGAGTAATTTTCTATGGATTTTCTTACTAGAAATAGCGCAGCCGGATATTTCCTCAATGTCTCTGTACATATAAAAATTTAGTTGGCTTTATTGTTAACCGTGCCTACAATTTTATTTGGAATAGTATAGTAAAGGAAATAAAGGTATCTTTAAAAGATGCAAGCTTTACAATGTAATTCTGTGGATATTGTTAAGATAAAATTAGTTGTTTTAATCCATAAACTATGTATTTAAAAGCTACTACGCTCTAAAATAACAACCCCTATAATTTATGTTTCTTAATCTTATTATTTAACACTGTCCATACTGCAATCGATCAAATAACCACATTCTACATTTTTTATTTTATAATCTAAATAAATTCAGTATTGTAATTTTTATAAAACAAGGTATACCAGTCACATTCTGTGCTCGGAACGGATAGTGTTAAAGTTGTCGTACTTACCGCGGAATACTAGATGTAAATATTTCATTTCTATAACTCTTTCGTATTTTAATTCTCCCTTATTTTTATCATAATGTTCTCGAATTTCTTTCCGAAGTTTGTCCTGTATTCCGGGATTCAGAGCTAGCTCATACAGTGCGTTGCTCATCGCAGAAGACGAAGTTTCAAAGCCAGCAACGAAGAAAATAAAAGCTTGAGCAGTCAATAAAGTGTCTGTGAGCTCTGCAAGTATAATGAAATTTGATTAACAAACATTTTGAAAGCTACTTATTTAATCTATGGTGCGTCCAAATATATAATGACAAGAAAAAATTTTTAAATTTAAGTAATAACTTTGAAATAGATCGAAGTTAATTAAAATTAAGTCTTGTTGTAACTGTGAAGTATAATATTAACGTAAGCATAATACTTATTAATTGTTATTATTAATATTATTATTATTATATATTTGATGAAAACCTAGACACTGTTATTAACTTTGTTTGCGAATTAGGTTTAAGTTAAAGTGAGAAATATTTTAATGGCACAAACATATAGTCAATTGTAATCATTAGATTGCGGATCTTAATGCAAAATTAAATTGTTTTGCATCGATTGGGAAACAGAGGAGCTAAATATAAAATTCTTTCATTCTTTAATAACTTTAATAAGCAACAATATTACATCGACGTTAGTAAATTCTCTTAATATTTTTCCGTTCTAAATTACAGATACTTATTTTTATCATAAATGTCTGGTAATCACATTAAACAATTTTATGATTTTTTTATTGAGTGGTTAATATGTGTATAAGTATTAAATGAAGATTGGATTTAATGATAAATGTGTTCTCAATGGTGTCACGCACAATATGCTGACATAAACAGTCGAGCAAAGATGTTTCATTGTGAAACTTGTATGAAATAATCTATTTTATTGTTATATATTTTAATTATCCCTTTGCACTAAGATTTATTTTAAGATTATTAAACATTCATTATTTCCTAGAATATGTATGTTTATATTTATTGATTGCCTATGTAGTCTCCAATGGCTATACATATATCAATAGCAACAAAACAAAATCAGTCCAACAGAAATTAATGACATACACACATATTTAGTAGATTTTGTGCGAGGTTTTCATCATGAGTCAGACTCGATCTTACAATACAAAAGGTTAAGTTTAAAAAACTTCTGTTTCTCTTCGTTAAGAATAGAGAATAGAATGTTGAATGTCAATATGCAAAAAGGTCATTAAAATATTTTTTAATTTAATTATTTAGTTTTTCAAAAACGTATTAACTCTCTCCGTGTAAAGGCCCCCCAACCCTCCCATGTAAAGATCAGGTTCATATTTTGTAAAGTAATTTTGTGGTACTTACTAATACTTTCCAATTTATCTGGGTGTCTCTTGAGGTCAAGGAGTATGTTAACGAAGTCCGGTCTAACAATATTATTTTTGTCTCTGTACTTTAGCGTGTCCGAGATGACTTTAGTCAAGAACGTGGTAATCTCCGCCTCTGGTAGAATATAACCAAGCAATCTGTAAATCCATGGCATTGCTAGTCTAAGATGGAATCTTTTTATATTGCCAGGGTTGGATTGGCATACTGTTCTGCCCACTCGACGAAATTCGCTTTCGTTGTCTGCCAAAGCGTTCATTTCGAGCCCAAAGGCACAGCTGCCGATTACATCTGTCGCATATTTTGCCATTAATTCACAGACTTCCACAGTTTCTCCCATTTCTACGCTTTTGTCAAGATATTCTTCCAAATTTTCTGAACATTTTAATATGAGCGGGAACATTTCCTTCAGTTTCCCGGACGTAAATACTGGAGAGAGTCTCCTCCGTAGTGGCCGCCAAATTTTTGGCTCCAAGTTGAGCAAATTGAACCGAGACAATGGTTCTGTCTGGAAGTTGTTTAAGTTATTACTATGGAAACAGCATTGTTGTATTACTACTATTTTTGTTGCAATGCGCTGGAACAGTACTCGTTAATCAATATACTGAGTAGATTGGTTTACGTTAGAATAGGACAAAAGAAATATTGGTAATTATTTATAAAGTACCACTCATTTCCGATTTTGATGAAATTTAAATATGTTATAGATTTCGACATTTTGAACAGCTTTTTCCTTTTCCAATATCGGGGGGTCGCTTTTGGTTTTCGAGATATTCGCAAAAAACTATTGCTAATACTGTATTGAATTTTCCGTATTGTTGCACACTCCGTGGCAACGTAAGGCTGCTCCGGTGGGGCGTCTGTTTACTTTTTTTTGTAAACACGTTGTGGGGATGAGAGAAAAATAGGATCTCACTCTATAGAGAAGGGAAGCCGGGGGACGCGAAGGGAGTCGCGCCGTTGCAGCCCCCGGCGGGGCAGCGGTCCCCACCTGCGGAGGAGCAGCAGGGTGGGGCCTCGAGGAAAGAGGGGGGGAAGAAACCTGTGCCTGTGGGTCCGCAACCACAGGCGCAGGGAGAGGAAGAGGGGGAGGAGATGGAGGTAGAGAGGGTAGGAGAGAGGGTGACGAGGGGAGAGGATGGCCTGGAGACCCCCGGGCTGGGAATAGCGGCGGAGCCGTACAACACTGGGAATCACCCTGTATGGGTGACCAGATTGTGCAGCTCCGTCGCTATATATAGGGCGGGGCGCCGCGGATCCCCCGTCGTTCCCCTCTTAGAGAGGGGGGAGGGGTATGTGGCGGTACAGTGGGGGGACTTAGCGGTCATCGCGGTGTACGTTTCCTCGAATTGTGGCCTCGGAAATTTCGGAGGGTCCCTGGACGGGCTACAACTGTGTGTTGCGCGACACACGGCCCGTCCGGTTCTTGTCCTGGGGGACTTCAATGCCCATGCGGTAGCATTGGGGTCCTTCAGGACAAACACAAGGGGAGGCGACGTGTTGGCCTGGGCGTCGGGGTTGGACCTAAGATTATTGAATCAAGGGTCCACCCCGACGTTCGTAGGGCCGCAGGGGAGCTCCATAGTCGATATGACTTGGGCCAACCCTGCGGCACTGCGTCGGGTGTCGGACTGGAGGGTGGCGGGGGAGATTGAACTCTCCTCCGACCACACGCCCATCGTTATGGGAATCCGACCCTGAGGGGTTGACACGGGTCCGCGATGGTCGCTAAGGCGAATCTACGAGGACCTGTTGAAGGCCGCCGTCCGTGTGGCTGCCTGGGCAGGTACGGGGATACCCGGGCTTACCCCCCCTCAGGGGGCGTTGAGGCTCCGGAAGACATTGCAGATGATATCGGACGTTGCAATGCCCCGGAGCCGAGACACGCCCCGTAGAGCGGCGTATTGGTGGTCGGGCGAGATTGCGGCGCTGCGCACAGCGTGCAATGTCGCCCGACGCCAATACGCCCGCTCGCGAAGGAGGAGATCGAGCGGGAAGGCCGAGACGGCGAGGCTCTACGAGGCGTACCGAGGGGCGCTCGGTACGCTTCGTAGAGACCACGGGGACGCCCATACAAGTTGGTTATGGGCAAGCTGAGGGGATGGGCGCCCCCTCTGACGGAGGGGATGGACCCACCCTTCGTGGAGGGGGTGATGGCGACCCTCTTTCCGGGGGAAAGCGGCAGACGCCTCACCCCCTCCACCATGGACCAAGGGCCACATCCTTGGTCGGAAGAGTGGGGGGTTACGGTCGGTGAGCTCCGAGAGGCATCCCGGAAGGTCGGAGGGCGGAAGGCACCGGGACCGGACGGGATCCACGGCCGTGTGCTGGCAGTGGCAGCAAGGGCCCTCGCTCCCGACATCATGCAATTCTACACGAATTGCATGAGGGAGGGAGAGTACCCCCCACTGTGGAGGAGGGACCGAGTTGTGCTCCTTCGGAAGGAAGGGAAGCCCGAAGAATCACCTTCGACGTATCGGCCCGTATGCTTGCTCGACGAGGCGGGCAAACTGTGCGAGAGAATTCTCGCGGCCCGCCTCAGTCGACACCTGGCGGAGAGGGTCCCAGGACTTAACCCGGCTCAGTTCGGCTTCCGAGAGGGTCTCTCCACCGTTGACGCAGTTCAGCGGGTGAGGGACCTCTCGGAGGCTTCGACGAGGGGGGATGGGGTGGCATTGGCGTTGTCGCTGGACATCGCCAATGCCTTTAACTCGGGATCGGATAGGGGAGGCCCTCGTGTTCCACGAGGTACCCCCCTATCTGAGAAAAGTCCTGGGATCGTACCTCTCCGACAGGTGGATCGAGCATCCGGGTCGATACGGCATGGTGGAAAGGAGGGTCGTCCGCGGGGTTCCACAGGGATCGGTATTGGAGCCGATACTATGGAATCTCGCGTACGACAAGGTTCTTCGGGTGGAGATGCCTCCCGGTGTCAGCCTAACGTGTTATGCGGATGACACGTTGGTGCTGGCAACGGGAAGGTTCGAAGGAAGCACAGCTCGGCTCGCGGAGTGGGGTGCGCGGAGGGCGGTGGAGGCGATCCAGGCGCTGGGCTTAGAGGTGTAACCCTCCAAGACCGAGGCCTTGTGGTTCTACTATGAGGCTCGGCTTGGCGGGGCCCCTCCCCAGCGCCTGGTACGCGTGGGAGGAGGCGCGGTCGAGACCGGGTACCAGATGCGGTACCTGGGACTCGAGCTCGGTCGTCTCCTCCCGAATCTCGGGGGGCCCTGCAGGAGGGTACGGCGTCTGTACGCAAGGACGGTGCGGGGCGTAATCCTTTATGGAGCCCCTGTGTGGGCGCACGACATCGAGGCCAGGGGGCGTAACAGCACACGTGTGCGCAGTATCGAGCGCAGGCTGGCCATCGCTGTCGTGCGGGGTACCGCACCGTTGACTGTGCGTCGGCGCTGTTGATCGGCGGGCTGCTACCTCTGGGCACGGAGGCTCTCGCTCTTTCGGGAGTATTTAATTACTCCCGGAGCCTCCGACGAGACGGGGTGGCTCCCGATCAGAGGGAGCTCCAAGTGGCGGAGTTCAGACGTCGCGCTCGGGCGCACGTTGGCCTGGTATGGTTGAGGAACCTTGCCAGGTCGGATGATGGGCGGCAACGTGCTGTCCGGGCCATCCTCCCTGAGTACCACCGGTGGGCTCAGGCGGGGATGGGGCAGAAGGCTTCCTACCGAACGACACAGGTCATGACCGGGCACGGGTGCTTCGGCCGGTACCTGTGTCGGATCGCTAGGGAGGAAACGGCGGCGTGCAGCCACTGCGGCGAGCCGGAGGACACGTCGGAGCACACCTTGCAGCAATGTCCTGCCTGGTCGCGCGAACGACGTGCACTCCAGCGTGCAGTGGGGTGGGACCTCTCGCTCCCGGCTATTGTTGCGGCAATAGTCCGGAGCGAGGAGTCCCGTAGGGCATTTTCCTTCTTCTGTGAGCATGTGATGCAACAGAAGGAGGAAGCGGAACGGGGGCGGGAGCGGACTCTTGCTCCCGGCCGCATTGGGAGGAGGGGTCGCAGGGCTCGTGGCGGTCACGGTCCCTCGTTGCGACCTCCCTAACGCGGGCAGGGACGCCCTTGATGACCTCGGTCATCAACGGCATCCCTGAAGGTCGTCGGGTGCACTAAGCCGGGGGGGCTTAGGCATCCATCGGTCGGCCTAAATCGGGGGGGAGGCACCATATCTCCGTCGTATGGTGAATTTAATTAGGGTAGGTAGGAAGGGGCCGCGTCCTCTTCCTGGGAGGGAATGTTAAAGCGGTGGGTGACCGGATAGACATGCGCGCGCGGATCACGGTCATCCTCCAGGAGCTTTAGGGACGGGCGTAGTGGAGTTAGTTGGTATACCGGTCTTGCACACCCCGACCGGGGAGCCCAACATAACCCATTCTTTCTCCCCTCGAGAAAAAAAAAAAAAAAAAAGGATCTCACTCTATATAGGGTGAAATAGCGACAATAATCGTTCAGAATTTCACGACAATTAACGATGAGGTACTGTACATATAAGATTTGTAAACCGAGGCAAATGTAAATATAGGCTTTTATGGCCTGAAAATTATACCTTTTCGAAGACGGGCAGGCCACGATCAGCAAATTTCGAAAAATGTCGTATTAAAACATCCTTTATAAGTTTCGGATCTTGAAGGAGAAGCACTGGCATGCTTCTTACAAATATTCCAATCATTGGTTCATCTTCATACTTTTCATAAAGTGTGTTAAAGTAATCACACATTGCCGTTTTTCTAAGCATCACATCTTTTAAGTTACCAAACACTGGTATAGGCTTTGGTCCGGGAACATTGCGAACTTTCCAAAAGTCGAAGGTTGCAGTGAAGTAATAGTAAACGGCCAAAACTATCGCTAGTGCTCCGCAGAGTATATTTAACGATAAATAAATTGTCATTTTTCTTCAGTGTGTACAGTCCAGAAAGTAGTGAGATTTTAACGAATGAAGATTCCTGTAAAATATTACTATTATAGACATTCGCAATTGTGCTAAATTGGGTTTTTTCAGATGGAAAGTCATTAATTACAAGTTAAGGAGGTATTCTGATTTTCGAGAACATTTTTTAACGAATTTTTAGGAATTTTTTTCAGAAAAACTGCTGAATTTTTTGGGATTTTGCATACATAGTAACCGGTATTTAGGGTACACGTGTAATCTTTTTAAAGTAAAAATAAAAACCATTACATGAGTTATATATTTTTTTATAGAGTATATTTTGAAAAACATGTGTCAACGGTTGCCATCATTCTACTGATCGGAATAAAAAAACTATTGTTCAGTGATCGGTATGAATGTAATTACGGTCCTTACCAAAACACATTCAAAATCTTGATTATTTATAAAATGGCGGCATTTTGAAGTTAAATTATAAATTTTGGCTCCTTACACGATAGAAAAGAAAGGAAAAAATTTACGAATTTTTAAAATTTTGGTTCGTGCGATAGCAGGGTATGTGTTGAAGATTGTTTCAAAATTCCAACTCAAAATGGTCAACTAGAACTCGAAATATTGTGGCAATCGTTTCGAAAAAAGTCGTTTCGATAAAAACGCGTTTACAGATTCAACTATTAATATCTTGCAACGCAAGTTGCAATCTTTAAACGCCAATATGACGCCAGTACGTTGCCAGTTCTACGAATTCAAACAAATCGTTTTAAATGCGTATTCTAAAGATTTTATACTTGAAGAAAATGCAAAAAAAAACGATTTTTTAAAAATGAAAAACCAGTATAACCCTTCGAATGGTATAACTACAAGTATCGCTACATGTTGTGAACTTAAAACAATGATCGGTTAGATTAAAGAGCGCACGAAAATTTTGAATATGATTGAACAATATCAGCATAAGGTTAAAATGCGGTTATCAATTGTGTCTTGCAACATAGGTATTTTTCATCCCCGTTATAATTATCTTAGTTCCCAATCTACACAAGCAAATCATCACCAAGTCATAACCCAGATGGCACAAAGACGTCTCTCTTTAAGACATCTTGAATGTCCTCCGAACGTCCCGCGAACGTCTTCCGAACGGGTAATGTTACAAAACTATACTTATTAAAAATGTCTTTGAGACGTCTTTAGACGTCCATGTCACATCTTGAAGACGTCTTAAATGTATCTGTAAGATATTCTCAAGACGTCTTAAAGACGCCTGTTTTGGAATTTTTTTAATCATATCGATGGCGGCGGCCTGGAGTAAGATCGATAATTGTTGTTGTTAGCTCCTACTGGGGCCGCTTTCCTGGTTGCAGTTGTTCTCTCCGACGGTTGCGTTGTGCTCTCGTCGTCGGAGTCTCCAATTTGGTGGCGGCTGAAATGTGTGAGTGAAGAGAAAAAGGAAAGGATGCGCGATTTGTCCTAGGCCCGCTAGCGGACCTGTCATCAGTAAGGCTATCTAGTAAGGACGGCTTAGGAGGGTATAAGAGAAGAATATCCTATCTGACGGTATATATAATATATGTACGAATCGGTGTCTGATCAGGTAGTCTTGTGAGAATATGCGTAAGCCCACAGTCTGAACGGGAGTATCAACGGGAAAGACGTTGTTTGTTTGTCCATCTGGTGGCGAGCGTAGGAAGTAGCGGCCACATTATATTAAAGGTATATTAAAAAACTAAAGAAAGAAATCTAAAAAATGCAGCACTCTGTGTGTGTCTCACAGCGTTTACGGTCGGAAATGAAAAAGAGTCTGTAACGGTGGATTCGGGCGATTAACTTTTGTTTAAAAAGAAATGGAAGTCGTATTGTTCTAACGCGCGGCACACGGCAAGTGGCACATGGCCTACAGTGGCGCATGGCCTACAGTGGCGCATGGCCTACAGTGGCGCATGGCCTACAGTGGCGCATAACTACTTATATAAACATTTTTTATTCATATTTGATGCTCGTCTGTCTGTCCACCTGCTGACGAGCGTAGGAGGTAGCCGCCACATCGGTAATTAATTTACTTTATTTATTTTATATATCTTAATTTCAGCCTTCCCGGCCATGAAATGTGGACTTGAGTTACAAATTCTAGTTGCCATTACGTCACGCTGGAACTGTTGTTTAAAGTCGTGCATAACAGTGGAAACGTTTATATTCATTACTAGACTGTGGAAGTTTATGCACGATAAATATGCAAACTGCATACAAGTATGACATTTATGCACAAAAAATGCAAAATAGGCAAAATCTGCAAAATATGCAAAGTATATAGATATGTATAATTAAGTATATATTATTGTATTACATTCTTATATTATATGAACGTACAATTTTCATAATAAGCAATATATTAGTGTGACACACAATTATTTAGTTTCACAATTTAGTTTCATAAATTATAAGCATTTTCTCCAAATTTACAATGATTCATTTAAGATTTCGTATTTACATAAGGAAGAACATTTACGACAGGTTATAGGTCCAGGATCCTGTGTTTAGAAGACATTTTTTTAAATGGATTGAAACATACAGTGAAATCATAATGGCAGATAATGCGGGATTCATTTCGCTATTCAAAAATGAAATTGTGAGAACTATCTAGTAGGCAGCTACAGGGTGGAACTCCTACTGATAACGGACAATCTGTGAGATGTGATAAAAGAAGAAATGCCTACTACAGTGGATGCTGCATGGTCAAAAAGGAAGTTGGATACAAGTATTGGATTGCTGGTAGAATACAACCACTTACAGCATATAAGGGCTGCTAGGACAGCACGAGAGGCATTGGAAATGCCAAAACCACCAAAAGGCTACGCTGACGAAAGAAAATATTTCGGTGGACTTTTGTTTCTACACAATGGATGGAAGGACAAAAGGATCGTGTTTCGGGGCGAAGACAACCAAAGGGAAAGCGAATACTTGGGTTGTCGATTCGGGTGCAACAAGCCATACGGCGCCAATCAGGGAATTTTTCCACGCTTTCAACTCTAACTACATGGAATACGTTTGCCTTGCAGACGAAGCAAAAATGGCTAGGGTGAAAGGAATGAGTGTAGGAATCCTTAGGTACGTCGCTGACTCTGGGAAAGTTTCCGAAATGCGTATAAAGGACGTGCCGTACGTTCCGACAGTTGATTACAATCTACTATTGGTCAAGACGACGGCGAAGGACGGGTATAGGCTCGACTTCGAAGGCCAAAAGTGACTAATTAGGAAGGATGAAGAACTACACGCAACAGCAAATCGGTATCCAGAATTATAAGAACTCAAGACAGCCCAAAGGCCCTGTACAGCAAACCAGGTTGTAAACGTGAGCTATACTGACGATTGCCAGCATGCATGGCATCGACGTTTTCGATCAACGGGTGAAGTTAGCGTTGCTAATACAGACCAGAATTTTTTTAGTATCGATAGAGTTTCGATTGGCTCGCGCGTCTTGACACTCGTTGCATCGCATCGCGTGTACTCAAATATTGGAGAAGACACCTAAGAGGTTCGATTTAATTATAAAAGTCGCAACCACGTTTCAGAGTAGAAGATTAACATTGCAGGACCAATACCGCAAATCGCATACGAACATTGAATTTAGGAGACATATGGATAATTAGATTTTATCCATTTCAGAAAAATATTCGTACGTTCTCAGGCCTGGCTGTCGCGGCAGTTGGCGCAAAATCACACGCACGTTGCTACGTTCAATTTAGCGCAATATGCCCCGACACACGACTCGCTTGCCTTTCCAGCAATGGAATAAGTATCTCCGTTGTTGTATGAAAATATCGTGTGATTATCGACAATCGTGTCGAGCTAATCGTTGTGGAAATAAAAGTTGTGGTTACCTAAAACAATTACTCACCGATCTATATCGGCTCACTTGGAATAATTTTCATGTCGCCAATTTTAAAATATCCGCATTTAAAGAAAAAACGGGTCTGAGGAGGTGACATTTGCGGTTGTACTCTAATTTTATTTTCAAATTTTTCAATTATCCGCTGCTGTGAAAACATACTTATTAGATGCTCTTGTATTTTGTTAGATCTACCGTTATAATTTAAAGAAAATAGGTTGACACTTTATTTTCCACATCTGTGGAACCAACAATCTTTAAAATTGCGAAAAATTCTTTGTTACACATTCATACGATTTATTTGAATGAAAATCTATTCGTTTAAAGTGTGTAAAACTATTGTAATATACTTTCATTAATGACACGAGTCATCAAAATAATGTTACGTAAAGAAACCAAATTAATTTTACCATAATTCGTACTTTTGCAATACATTCTTCATAAATACTAATTTCACTGTTCAAAAATACGCTGGATATGCATTTGTAGCCTCCAAATCACAGCACCCGTAGTAAAAATAAAGTATACAGAATATTCAGTTCTTGCTAATACGCCTGAATTCGTGAACTATCGGTAATATCGGGCGCGACACCGAAATGTTATGGGGGCTATTGTGGCCTCCCGAGGCCTAGACAGAAAAGTCCATAAGTTCCAATGCCTGTAGTGATCTTAAGTCTGTTATGGAAGCATGGATATAGGAATTATATCCATCGCTGGAAGTCTTTAACATTATCTCGACGGTGGCTTAAGTCTGTACCCTATACCTTATCCGTGCTATTAGTAACCGTCGATCAGGTTCAACATTGTGCCACGGATGGTGCCACGAGTCCAGATTTCATGTTTTACAGAACGAACACTATTTTATAATATAGTCTCATAATAATGAGCTTTGTTGGAGCACAAGTAAGATTGCAAATCAATTAAACTATCGTTAAGGTTCGTATTACGCCGTTCGACACCCTTGGCATCCTATACATTAACGTACTAAATCCATAGTCTAGTCATTACTAATAGAAGGGAGGAATGAGAGTGTTTACGCCCGGGGTTTCGCCGTGCCAATATTTTACTTTTAAGCCTAGATCAGTACCTGCCTCCACTTTTGACCCCTACTAACGCATAAATCGGAACTAACTTTTAGTCTGAATCAGAACCTACCTCATCTTTTTACCCCTTCTGTGGCACAGAGCAGAACTAGTTTCAAACTCGAAATTTCGACGTATGCTACAATTTGAATATAAAACAATGTTTTAATAACGTATTAATATGCAATATGTAACGTACATCTCAGAACCTAAATCATCTTTGGCCTACATCAGAACCTACATCATCTTTGGCCTGCGTCAGAACCTACATCATCTTTGGCCTACATCAGAACCTACAATCTACATCCCGCACAGGAGTGCAAATCTAACACTCGCTCACGAGAGCAAAGCTAACCCCACACAAGAGTGCCGCGTAACCAACAAGGGAAAGATGAAGGACCCGGATTGAAACCAAGCCGAAACCGAATCTAAGGAATTATGGAAGCAACGGCCTATAGGCGGACTCGGGTGCCCCCGGGGACGCGAGTCCCCGTACCCACTCACGGGCCTCATTCCGTGAGTGAGCCCCTGAGTGAACTCCGATCGGAGCAATATCAATTTCAAGACAAAACTATCAATTTAGGAAAGTTGAACTTTGAACGTTCAAAAGCAGATTCCAATTACAAATCCAAAAATTAATATTGAAGGTGTTTGTTGATGGTACGTGAATTCAGAAATAGAAACTCTGTATTTAATTGAAAAGAATTGCTGAAGCTGAGAGAAAGGAAAACGAATAAAGTCTTACATGCTACTATAAAATACTTATTAACGCAAATTTTAAGTGTGCAGCTATTAACTCGATATTGTCCACTACATGCCAGGTACTACAGTTTAGTTATAAGTTATAGTATCTAGCTAATTGTGGACAATACCGATTGCCCAGGTTTCACCATGAGGAGGTTGCTGCACAAGAGACCCGAAATGGAGTCAGAACGAAGTCAGCCTTCATTCTGTCTCCCTTTCTTACAACGACGATTCTTAGAAACTAAGTTCGCAGGTCGCTATATGGAAAAGTAGTCTTTTTCATGGAAAAGACTTATTTTCTATTTAGCGTATGTCGAGTAATTATTGCTGGGAAAGGTGTGAATCGGACAGGAAGTTTCCGATCCACGAGGGACCAAAGGCGAATCAGGCAGAAGGCTCTGATTCTTTCAAAGAGAGAAACAAGATCCAACCAGAGATGAATGCTCTGGTTCAGGGGTGACGTGACGCATTGAGCAGCTTTCCGTCACTCCATCATGAAGAGCGATGGCCAAAAAAAGCGTTCAAACGATTTTTTGACGCAACTGGGGGCCTTGAGAACGCAAGCGTTAACATGACTAGCCCAGGATTACGTTAACGCGGAGCGAACATCAAGAAAACGAATAAATAAGTCTCTCAGACATCCCACCAATGACATCTGACAGAACCTGCAAGCAAGGCAGAAGGCTGTGTCGGATTCAGAAAACGGGACGAGCAAAGTCAAGTTACGGCAATAATTACTCGACATAATTACAACGACGATTGACAATCTTAATAACTAACGCACAAATTACAAATTGATTATTAGTTACCTATTAGTTACCTATTTTATATAAAATATAGTTACCTATTTATATAAAACAATTAAACTGTAGGTTCTGATGCAGGCCAAAGGTGATATGGGTTCTGAGATGTATGATACATATTGCATATTGATTCGTTATTAAAACATTATTTTATATTCAAATTGAATAATTGGTGGAAGCTAGTTCTCAGTCATGCGTTAGAGGGGGTGAAGAGATGAGTTAGGTTCTGTTCCATGCTAATAGTTAGTTTTGATCCATGCGTTAGAGGGGGTAAAATGATGAGGTAGGATCTGATCCAGGCTATATTTAGGTTAGAGGGCAGCACTGTACCGGGCACGACAAAACCCCGGGCGTGAGCACTCTCATTCCTCTCTACTAATAACACGAAATTCTTGTGTATCATCATAAGGATTTTTAAACTTTTTACAGCTCAAATTAGATGGAGAAGGATGCACTATATGATAAATTTATTTAGATTTGAAGTAAAATTTGAAATCGTATTGGACAATTTATAAACCTCGGACGATAACTTAGAGGAAAATTAATGAAATACAAGCGGTTACTTCGAATCGATTTCAGAATGTATTCCTGAAGGAAATTTTTAACTTTCAAGAGCTTGAATTAGAGCTACAATATTGCACTGTAGAATGGATCTGTTTTGATTCGAAGGAAAATTCAAAATCATGTCGGAAAATTAATAAATCCCGATCAATAGTATAGAAAAAAATTGAGAGGAATTTGAATACTTCAAATCGATTTAACAATATATTCTCCAAAGAATGTTTTAACATTCCAGGAGTTTAATTAAAGGTGGAAGGTTAGCGTTTAAGTTTAAAGGGTAATTCTAAATCATCTCAGAAAATCGATGAAAATCAATCATTTTCAGGGACAAAACTGACCATCAGTAGACTGAAAGAAAAGATGCAAAGACTTTGCAGTCAGCCTAATAATTCTAATTGCACAATATAGAGCGCTACTATTTTTCTTTTCAAAGTACAGCACTCTAATTGAAACAAATATGCTCCTCTGTAACTCGGTTTCAGTTCCCAGTAACCGCAACCGCATCTGTGGTTTATCTTTCAAGTACCGCTCCCAGGAGGAGGCTTGATGACAACATTCGCAGGGATTAAGACGCGATTACGCTTTCACCGCGAACGCGACGTAGTCTGCAGAATTCGTGGGTATAGTACCAGTAACTTTTTCGAAGCCCGATCGAATACATACCATTCAATATTTATGGACCACTGGGGCAACCCCCGACTATGCGAATCCTGGGAAGCTTTATTATAAAATAAACAAGCATATTAAAAATTACGTTATAATTTATAAAAGAAATACCATTATTACCATTATCTATTTCATAAGAACGCAGAATTGAATCTCGGGTATCGCGATAACTCGCTCGCCCGAACTTGTCCGATTGTTGTCGAACTCTCCCGACGAAACCGAGTCATTCGGTCAGCCCGAAACTCTCGGGTAGCCCGAGACGCTCAGGCCGCCCGGTCTTGAAGTATCGCTCACCCGAATCGAGACCGCCCGACTTTCTGCGATCCTACCCGACGATTCGGGCGCCCGACCAATTTTATTCGAAGGATGCCTACGGATAACTTTTACCGAGACCCGAGCGCCGAAGTTTAAAGACCAGCGACCGATCAGCGGCATACAATGTAAGCAGATGGAGAATTGCGCAAGAATGAAAATTTAAACTTTTACAATTCTCAATATACTTTCATAAAAATAATACGAATGATTCGAGGTGCTTCTCCCGATGAAAATGAGTCCAAACTCGAGTGTAATCGAACATTTTTTATTGATACGTAATGTAATGATAAAAATTATAATATTATTGAAAATAGTTCGAATGGTGTCGTGTTTGGACTCATTTTCATCGGGAGAAGCTCCTCAATTCATTCGCAATACTTTTATGTAAGTATATTGAAAAATGTAAAAGTTTAAATTTTCATTCTTGCGCAATTCTCCATCTGCTTACATTGTATGCCGTGGATCGGACACTGGTTCCAGACTAAACGCTCGGCGACGCGTATATTTGAACTGGTAAAAGTTATACGAAGATTTCTTCAAAGCCTCCGAATAAAGATACAGATAAAAGATGGCAAATTTGACGCTGCGAATAAATGCGCTTGGAATAAATAAAAAAGGATCTTTATTCGTCGGACAAATTCTCGCCGAATAAAATTATGCAGTCAATAATCGTGCGTAAAGGCATTGCTCCAACTACTCAAAAAAAAAAAAATTTTATCTTTATCAATTTTTTATTTCAAATTAGATATATTATTTCTCGTAATAATCCTTTCATCACAAAATGAACATTTTCCTGCATCTATGCCACCCTGTTTTCTTGTAAAATTCCGTATATTCTGAAATAATGTAAATATAAAAATCAAATGAAAATATAAAACAATCTTACAAATACATTTTATTTCCTATTATTATTGCCATTGCATATAATTATAGAATTTCAAAAGTTCACAAAGTATTTATTGTTTTTGCAATTATCATAAAGGTACACTTTGTTAATACAGTTATATCATCCTTTTTGTAAAATAAAATTTTTATTTTATTATCTCTATGCTTTTTTACAACTATCTTATTACTTTCGTGCTATCTTTTTTTTTAATTTTCGCAATAGACAATCTTTTCAATTTATTGCAATTCATGCAAATCTCTCTAACACGTACATAATGTTTACTAAGAATTGGTATATAAATACCATATATAAATACAGCTACGCAAATAATGGATCACATACAATTTATATCAGTGTAACTGTTTTTTAAATGAACCAAACGACTTCAGTTTCTCTGTAAGGGTAGAAGGATTAGTTTGGTAATTGACGTCTAAGAAACATGTTGAAGAAATGCATTTGGTCGGAATTGTACAAAAAAATAATAATAGTGATTATTACAACTTTTTTGTCTGGGCCAATATCGAAAATTTAAAAATGTGTTTTTTAGATTCATATAACTTATATGCATGCTGCAAATTTCATCGGAATTGGTTTATTGGTTTACGAGTTATAAACAATCAAATGTAGTGAAAATTGCAATTTTTCACGATTTTCGGGCTATAACTGCCATTTTTACCACATTTGATTGTTTATAACTCGTAAATCAATAAACCAGTTTCGATGAAATTTGCAGCGTGTATATAACTTACACGGATCTACAAAACACGTTTTTTAAATTTTCGTTATTGGCCAAGATAAAAAAGTTGTAATAATCACTTTTATTATTTTTTTTCACAATCCGACCAAATGCATTTTTTCAACATGTTTATTGTTAGACGTCAATTACTAAACTGATCCTTCTAGTCTTACAGAGAAACTGAAATCGTTTGGTCCATTCATAAAATAGTTATACTGATAAAAATTATTTGAGTAATTGTATGTACCAGCGCGGGGGCTCGTTAGTCTTACTACGCTACCGAGCCATGCTGAAAAGCATTTTTAGACAATCGACACAACAGCAGAGGAGACGACAACAGCGCTGCGGTGGACGGCGCGAAAGTCAGCCAGCCATTTTGTATATAAATCCCGAATTTCATAACGATGACTTTACTACAATTTCCTGAAGCGAAAAAGCAATATTTTCTCACGGGACTTTTTTTAAAAAATTCTTTGGTCCACTCCGCGTCCCCGTACAGAGCCCTTTTTGGCAATTTGGCTCTTGAAACTTTGTAAAAAATAAACGTGTACGTTTTTATAGAATAAATTTTTTTCTGTGCAGTTTTTCCAAAAAAGGGCTCTGTATGGGGACGTGGAATAGAACAACGAATTTTTTAAAAAAAGTCCCATGAAAAAATATTGCTTTTTCGCTTCAGGAAATTGTAGTAAAGTTCTCGAAAATTAAGCTGCTTGGTTATCTATCTGTCTTTGTCTCTCCTGCGAGTGACATATCTCCCTCTTTGTCACAGACCCATAGGAGAAACAAGGATCTCTCTATCCTTGTCTGGGAGCTTCCTTATTTCTCCGCAATTGTCGCTGAAATCAGCTCGAAGTTTTGCTCTGGCTCCTGCGCACCCTTAAGCAAGAAAATCGCGAAAAATTGTTTTGTAGTTCACGTCTTAGCCGGTAGAGTCCGCTAGTTTACCTCCTGCGCACCCTTAACTAACTTCACGGCAAAATAAAAGAGTCGACCACCGTGGTTTTCAGGTTGCAGTAAGAGCAGTTTGTCAGCCCATATATCAGAGTTTCCAATACGAGAATTAGAGTTAAGACTCATTTTAGAGTATTGCATCATACACTATACAACTCGATATAACTGCAGTGTATCTTATTCTAAAATTTGCAATAATGGCGTGTTACGAATACGTGATTACTGGAATGACACCTTGTGACTTTATTGAAAAACATAGCGGGCTAGACATTGACATGAATCAACTAGAAAATGACTTCAAAAAACACTGTACTGACTATATGGAGGATTTAGTTGCAGATTCGAAGTCACCAGTAGTACACTTCTGCTTGTTCGTATTATATAAAATAGAGCCTGAGTCAAGAAAACTAAAGAGAGTGAGAGGTAACAAAACATGGAAATATGTCTTTGATGTATCTGGTCAGAAACATGATGTGTTCATAGTAACTCATAAACGGGAAACAGTAGATTATTTACCACACAGTAATGGTACTAGCATGGTCTTAAGTGTAAAGGAAGCTGGTTTACTGGCACAGGAAACGTTCTCTCGTCTTATTAAACTAAGATACCAATCTGGCGAAAAATTGATGACACCTTTGGCACTTGCATGCTTTTCAAGAGATGATGTTGCAAAATTAGCAGAGGAACTGGAGATGACCGAGGTTATACTGTTGCAAAGTATTAATCAATCAATGATGATGGGTGATGGACGTCACTTACCCATGGCTGATGTGGATATAGCTATTTGTTCGTTTATGTCTATTACTAGAAATTTAAAGGATGAAAATTTAAAGATGAGTACGTGTGCCAAAATAGCTAAACAATATATAGCCAAAGGAAAGATGCCATCAAAGGATAGAATTGTTATTATATCAAAATATACAATAGGAGGTATACCAGTTGAATTTGCACGGGAGGTACTGGAAAGAGTAATCAATTCAGAGTAACCTAAATTAAGCTGTCTGAATTGCATTTTAAAATTGATATAATTGGACCATCCAAATGATGGCTAAGAAATGTAGGATCTTAAAAAAAAGAGCGCACCGGCCACGACTACTTTTTGTAAAATCACATTAAACACGACACTATTTGGACATCATATTTACATGCTCAATTCACTAACTAATCAGTGGAACGTGGGTGTTTGGATAATAGAGTAGTTATATTACTGTATTAGATAACAAAGTGTGCAAGATGTTTCCATTATTTTCCCTAACCCCCATAACTCCAAGAATAGTAATCGAAACTGTTATCATGGACTTATTATATACTATAACAGTCACTCAACATGAATAGTACTTACTTGAGGATTTAGGTCAGAGGTCGGCAAGAAGTGCACTTTTCGGCCGGCTTTCGAGGGCTACAAAATGATACTAAACACTTTAATCGGAAGAATGCCACAAATAAATTGGTACAAGTCCCATCAAAAAATTATGAAAAATAAAGAAGTCTTGCAATTGAATTATTAGTGGTTTCACACCGATGTACCTGACCCGGTGTCAATATTTTTTATTCGAAACTTCGAATAACGAATAAAGATAAAGTATCTAATATTCGAATCGGTATTTAAATAATTTTTTATCAAAATATTGCCCAACTCCTGGTGGGCTGGATCGAGAAATTTGGCGACGTTTTACTATATCTCTTGAACCATAAGAGATATCGGGATGAAATTTCCACTAAAATCCATTAAAAACTTATTCCTATCTACTGATAATTATCGTAATAAATATACATTTGTTGTAATCATTTCTTAATTAATTGTTTAAATTTTGTCTTAAAATAAAATTTAAAATTGTTCATTTGTTACTTCTTTAGTACTTTTCCAGATAATTTATGTCGCCGATGTCTTCGGTTGTAAATTTATTTTTGCATTTTAGAAAACAATATTGTATGTATTTGTGAGCTTGCAGTTACAGTGACCACTGAACGGTAATGGGGTTACTCTGGGGTCCTAGTACCCCAGAAGCGACGGCCACCGGAGTACATTGCATGTCCAGTCTATTCCTATATCTCGTCTGTGCTTCTATAGCGTTGTCAAGTCTAAAGTACACAACGTTGTCAGATAAGTTTTCAACACATCCGAAACTCTGCACAATCAAAACGTTATGAAATCCTTAACAATTTTTCTTTACTAAACGGTTCATTTGCAGAATATAATTTCTCTCAAACTTTTTGTGTTCTCAATGCGTAGAATGCGTTAATGTAAAAAAAATTAACAGTAATTATCATTGTTATGAACAATTATGCATATATGTTTCGTGACGTTGCAAATATTGCGACTTTCCCCAAAACTCATTCCGCGGGAAGGTTCTATATGCGTAGGTGGTGTGGAAGCGCCCTGGGACCGTCTCGGACGCCCTGGTCGCCGAGAGGCGGTTGTTATGGAAAGGATGTCGTCTAGGGGCGGGGCGCATCCGTGGGAGAACCACACTTTAAATATTTCTTTAGATCGTCGCACGCTCGCTTCATTCCGTTCGAGGAATCCTCGCGACAGTCGTATTATAATTGCACCGTTCATTTGCGTACGTGAGAGTACGTGAGAAATTGATGATAAGATAAATTGTGTTATAAAGTACTCGAGGTCGTATTAGTTTCCTTCCATTGACTTTCTCTTTATCTCTTAATAGTTCTATAAAATATCATATTAATCTTGTAATTTTGTTATCTTCAAGTATATTCCTCCTTTTGGTGCCAATAAAAACGAAACCGGATCAAATTCATATGGTATCATAGTTTTCTCGCAAACATCGACTCTATGATTCCGAAGTATTTTTATCAGTCCAAGTTTCACTTGATAATCTGCAAATCGCGCGCCTAGAATTCATATAATTAACAATTATTTAAAAACATTTAAACGCAATACAGAATTTTGGTTAATGCAATTCTTCCCGATCTACTAAATGTAAATTATAAAATAACTTTTAATTAAAATTGACGAAACATGTTCGTACAAATGATATTACACCATGTTAATTCTTATTGTTATCGTTGTGTGACGCTCTTCATTGTTATACAGGGTGATTCAGTTAAGTGTATCGCCTAAATTATATGAAATAATGGTTGAAGCGAAAGTTGAATGGTTTCAAGAGCAGCATAGAATGTAATAATTGGTCTTTTCATTTTTTAATCGAGATATAAAAGTCACCTCGAGTTTCTTTCTTGTAAGGGTTAAATTTTCATCGTGTGGTTGAAGAGACAATTGAACCTTCAATCAAAAATTAGAGGGGTATTTTGTGTGAAAAACTAATAGTGACAGAGATGTTCTCTATAAATGTTTTTTAATGCAAGTAATGCTCAAAATGTTCTCCATTATAATTAATAAATTTGCGTATCTATTGATACAGCGGTGTCCAGCGCGGGGGCCCCTCACGTGCCTGCTTCCCCTTCCTACTGTCAGTTTGCGCAGGCGCACTGTGTTCTCAGCCCGCCGATCAAGAAACCGAGTAACCGACCTGCGCGTCACAAAAACAATCGACGATCATCTTTTTAACGCGGGAAGCGAGCATATTGGTAATCCGTTCGCCGCGTCATGGCGCTATGGAAATGGCGAACGATGGTGGGGATGGCGTTCAGCTCCCGGGAGCCGAGTTTGGACATCGCTGGATTGATAAGTGCAAGTAATACACATTGAAGTGCTTCTTGAGATGCAGCTTAAATTAATAACTTTCGAAGAACACATCCTTCTGCACACTTAACTCACGTAGCAATAATTTTAAAAGGAATATCTAACAATCGTCACAGAAAAGATATGCCTCTAATGATATATAGTTAACAATCAGGTAAGTACGTTGTCATCATTCGTAGCATGGATTTTGCAGTCGAAAGTTTCTTGTTTTCGTTGAAGATTATTTGTATCTCAACAAATATTCGCTTTTACACCGTATTGCCGTTTGATTACTTTCTTCGAGGATATCTAAAAAATCAAGTTATTCACGAAATACCAATAACGCCTGAAGATATGAAAAATCTTATCATTAGAGCATGTAATGCTATAACTCAAGAAACACTCCGAAATGCATCACTTGTACTTATTGATTGATTACGTAAATGTATTAATTGTAATGGAGATCATTTTGAGTATTTCTTGCATTAAAAATAATTTATAGTGAACATCTCAGTTACTATTAGTTTTTCACCCCGTATACCTATAGTTTCTTATTCAGAGTTCAATTCTCTCTTCAACCACAACACTAAAATGGTACCCCTTACAATGAAGAAACTCAAGGTGGCTTTTATATTTCGATAAAAAAGCAAAACAGAACAAAATTAATTATTGCATTGTATAAATAGATAGGGTACATATGTATAATTTCGGTAGCACACTTAGCAGAATCATCCTGTATTTAATAAAACATATTATATACCAACGCAATTTCTTGGTCCGTGGCCGAAAGGTAAATAGTGCATGGGATTTCGAGCTTGAACAGCATCTTCGGTAAACCGTTCAGGAATGAAAGCATCAGGATTTGGATAGATCTTGGGATTTCGATGAATTGAAAAGAGGGGTATCCCAACAGTTGTTCCTTTTGGAATTGTAACCTTTGTTCCGTCGAAAGAGTAATTTTCTATGGATTTTCTTATTAGAAATAGCCCAGCCGGATATTTCCTCAATGTCTCTGTACATGTAAAAATTTAGTTTACTTTATTACACTGTCCAACACCAAATTTTTTTCCTAATAACTGTTGGGTGGTTCTTATAGAGTTTTTTGCGCTGATTCCGAATCTGTCCTTACTTTTCCGCCTACACGTACAGTTTTTGAGAAATTTGAGTTTGAAAAAAAGACCTATTTTTCAACTTTAAACAAATATTGTGATGTTATTATAAAAGATATTGGTTTGTTCTTTGCAGCAAAAGATTCTGTAGACTTTCCCGAATACAGTGATATCCTATATTAATACATTATGAATGTTTAAACATGTTTAAACAATCATTAAAGACGGAGAGACACCACTTTTGCACCAATTTTTGAGGATATTTTTGAATTTATCTCAAAAAATAAGGGTCCAGCGTAAAATCGTACTATATCACGTGATAGAGCAGACTTTTATCTTGAGAAACCTCCCTTTGAAGTTTGCAACATCGACATTTTAACCGAACCAGAAAGCAAAATGTCTTCGCTCGTCATGAGTTGCCGCCAGTGCTACTATTCCAGTAGCGCGGTCGTTCGTCGGGATACGGCGCGGCGCGACGCGACGTAACGGCGATGCAGTGGCTATAAGCGCGCAATTATGTCAGCTTATTTATAATGAAATATATATAATATGTATAAAATATATATATAATATAAATAATGAAATATATATAATATAAATAATGAAATATATATAATATATATAAATAATGAAATATATATAATATATATAAACAATATATATATAATGTATAATAATGTATACTATAATTATATTTCACATTAGCGATATTATATAGATTTCTGTATTAAACTATTCTTTTGTTACGAAAGATCTTTTTAGTATGAAATATACTATGAACAAGAGACTAACATTAAAAAGATATATAAAATAATCTATACAGAATAAATGTACTAATAAATAATAAACAACAATAGTATAACATTTAATAAAATTTAACATTTAAATAAGCTGACATAATTGCGCGCTTATAGCCACTGCATCGCCGTTACGTCGCGTCGCGCCGCGACGTATCCCGACGAACGACAGCGCTAGTGGAAGAGCACCACTGGCGGCAACTCATGTCGGGCGAAGATATTTTGCTTTCTGGTTCGGTTAAAATGTCGATGTTGCAAACTTCAAAGGGAGGTTTCTCAAGATAAAAGTCTGCTCTATCACGTGATATAGTACGATTTTACGCTGGACCCTTATTTTTTGAGATAAATTCAAAAATATCCTCAAAAATTAGTGCAAAAGTGGTGTCTCTCCGTCTTTAATGATTGTTCAAAAATGTTTAAACATTCATAATGTATTAATTTTCGATATCACTGTATTCGGGAAGGTCTACAGAATCTTTTGCTGCAAAGACCAAATCAATATCTTTTATAATAACATCACAATATTTGTTTAAAGTTGAAATATAGGTCTTTTTTTCAAACTCAAATTTCTCAAAAACTGTACGTGTAGGCGGAAAAGTAAGGACAGATTCGGAATCAACGCAAGAAACTCTATAAGAATCATCCAACAGTTATTAGGAAACATAAAAAAAGTTGAAATTTCTTGGACAGTGTTATTAACTGTGTCTACAATTTTATTTGGAATACTATAGTATAGGAAGAAAAGGTGTCTTTAAAAGATGCAAGCTTTACAATGTAATTCTGGGGATATTGTTAAGATAAAATTAGTTGTTTTAATCCATAAACTATGTATTTAAAAGCTACTACGCTCTAAAATAACAACCAATATAATTTAAGTTTCTTAATCTTATTATTTAACACTGTCCATACGATATACAACCGATCAAATAACCACATTCCACATTTTTTATTTTATAATCTAAATAAATTCAGTATTGTAATTTTTATAAAACAAGGTATACCAGTCACATTCTGTGCTCGGAACGGATAGTGTTAAAGTTGTCGTACTTACCGCGGAATACTAGATGTAAATATTTCATTTCTATAACTCGATCGTATTTTAATTCTCCCTTATTTTTGTCATAATGTTCTCGAATTTCTTTCCGAAGTTTGTCCTGTATTCCGGGATTCAGAGCTAGTTCATACAGTGCGTTGCTCATCGCTGAAGATGAAGTTTCAAAGCCAGCGACGAAGAAAACAAAAGCTTGAGCAGTCAATAAAGTGTCTGTGAGCTCTGCAAGAATAATGAAATTTGATTAACAAATATTTCGAAAGCAACTTATGTAATCTATGGTGCGTTCAAATATATAATGACAGGAAAAAAATTTAATATAACTTTGAAATAGATTGAAATTAATTAAAATTAAGTCTCGTTGTAACTGTGAAGTATAATATTAACGTAAGCATAATACTTATTAATTGTTATTATTAATATTATTATTATTATATATTTGATGAAAACCTAGACACTGTTATTAACTTTGTTTGCGAATTAGGTTAAAGTTAAAGTGAGAAATATTTTAATGGCACAAACATATAGTCAATTGTAATCATTAGATTGCGGATCTTAATGCAAAATTAAATTGTTTTGCATCGATTGGGAAACAGAGGAGCTAAATATAAAATTCTTTCATTCTTTAATAACTTTAATAAGCAACAATATTACATCGACGTTAGTAAATTCTCTTAATATTTTTCCGTTCTAAATTACAGATACTTATTTTTATCATAAATGTCTGGTAATCACATTAAACAATTTTATAGTTTTTTTTATTGAGTGATTAATATGTGTATAAGTGTTAAATGAAGATTGGATTTAATGATAAATGTGTTCTCAATGGTGTCACGCACAATATGCTGACATAAACATTCCAGCAAACATGTTTCATTGTGAAACTTGTACGAAATAATGTATTGTATTGTTATCTATTTTATTTATCCCTTTGCACTAAGATTTATTTTAGGGTTATTAAACATTTATAATTTCCTAGAAGATGTATGTTTATATTTATTGATTGCCTATGTAGTCTCCAATGGCTATACATGTATCAATAACAACAAAACAAAATCAGTCCAAGAGGAATTAATGACATACATACATATTTAGTAGATTTTGTGCGAGGTTTTCATCATGAGTCAGACTCGATCTTACAATGCAAAAGGTTAAGTTTAAAAAACTTCTGTTTCTCTTTGTTAAGAATAGAGAATAGAATGTTGAATGTCAATATGCAGAAAGGTCATTAAAATATTTTTTAATTTAATTATTTAGTTTTTCAAAAACGTATTAACTCTCTCCGTGTAAAGGCCCCCCAACCCTCCCATGTAAAGATCAGGTTCATATTTTGTAAAGTAATTTTGTGGTACTTACTAATACTTTCCAATTTATCTGGGTGTCTCTTGAGGTCAAGGAGTATGTTAACGAAGTCCGGTCTAACAATATTATTTTTGTCTCTGTACTTTAGCGTGTCCGAGATGACTTTAGTCAAGAACGTGGTAATCTCCGCATCTGGTAGAATATAACCAAGCAATCTGTAAATCCATGGCATTGCTAGTCTAAGATGGAATCTTATTATATTGCCTGGGTTGGATTGGAATATTGCTCTGCCCACTCGACGAAATTCGCTTTCGTTGTCTGCCAAAGCGTTCATTTCGAGCCCAAAGGCACAGCTACCGATTACATCTGTCGCGTATTTTGCCATTAATTCACAGACTTCCACAGTTTCTCCCATTTCTACGCTTTCGTCAAGATATTCTTCCAAATTTTCTGAACATTTTAATATGAGCGGGAACATTTCCTTAAGTTTTCCGGACGTAAATACTGGAGTGAGTCTCCTCCGCAGTGGCCGCCAAATTTTTGGCTCCAAGTTGAACAAATTGTACCGAGACAATGGTTCTGTCTGGAAGTTGTTTAAGATATTACTATGGAAACAGCATTGTTGTTTTACTACTATTTTTGTTGCAATGCGCTGGAACAGTACTCGTCAATCAATATACTGAGTAGATTGGTTTACGTTAGAATAGGACAAAATAAATATTGGTAATTATTTATAAAGTACCGCTCATTTCCGATTTTGATGAAATTTAAATATGTTATAGATTTCGACATTTTGAACAACTTTTTCCTTTTCCAATATCGGGGGGTCGCTTTCGGTTTTCGAAGCATTCGCAAAAAACTATTGCTAATACCGTATTGAATTTTCCGTATTGTTGCACACTCCGTGGCAACGTAAGGCTGCTCCGGTGGGGCGTCTGCTTACTTTTTTTTGTAAACACGTTGTGGGGATGAGAGAAAAATAGGGCTTCACTCTATATAGGGTGAAATAGCGACCGGGTTATACCCCGCGGAAGGAGGGATTGTTTTGCGACAATAATCGTTCAGAATTTCACGACAATTAACGATGAGATACTGTACATATAAGATTTGTAAACCGAGGCAAATGTAAATATAGGCTTTTATGGCCTGAAAATTATACCTTTTCGAAGACGGGCAGGCCACGATCAGCAAATTTCGAAAAATGTCGTATTAAAACATCCTTTATAAGTTTCGGATCTTGAAGGAGAAGCACTGGCATGCTTCTTACAAATATTCCAATCATTGGTTCATCTTCATACTTTTCATAAAGTGTGTTAAAGTAATCACACATTGCCGTTTTTCTAAGCATCACATCTTTTATGTTACCAAACACTGGTATAGGCTTTGGTCCGGGAACATTGCGAACTTTCCAAAAGTCGAAGGTTGCAGTGAAGTAATAGTAAACGGCCAAAACTATCGCTAGTACTCCGCAGAGTATATTTAACGATAAATAAATTGTCATTTTTCTTCAGTGTGTACAGTCCAGAAAGTAGTGAGATTTTAACGAATGAAGATTCCTGTAAAATATTACTATTATAGACATTCGCAATTGTGCTAAATTGGGTTTTTTTCAGATGGAAAGTCATTAATTACAAGTTAAGGAGGTATTCTGGTTTTCGACAACATTTTTGAACGAATTTTTAGGAATTTTTTTCAGAAAAACTGCTGAATTTTTTGCATTGGGATTTTGCATACATGGTTATCGGTATTTAGGGTACACGTGTGATCTTTTTAAAGTAAAAATAAAAACCATTACATGAGTTATATATTTTTTTATAGAGTATATTTTGAAAAACATGTGTCAACGGTTGCCATCATTCTACTGATCGGAATAAAAAAACTATTGTTCAGTGATCGGTATGAATGTAATTACGGTCCGAACCAAAACACATTCAAAATCTTGATTATTTATAAAATGGCGGCATTTTGAAGTTAAATTATAAATTTTGGCTCCTTACACGATAGAAAAGAAAGGAAAAAATTTACGAATTTTTAAAATTTTGGTTCGTGCGATAGCAGGGTATGTGTTGAAGATTGTTTCAAAATTCCAACTCAAAATGGTCAACTAGAACTCGAAATATTGTGGCAATCGTTTCGAAAAAAGTCGTTTCGATAAAAACGCGTTTACAGATTCAACTATTAATATCTTGCAACGCAAGTTGCAATCTTTAAACGCCAATATGACGCCAGTACGTTGCCAGTTCTACGAATTCAAACAAATCGTTTTAAATGCGTATTCTAAAGATTTTATACTTGAAGAAAATGCAAAAAAAACGATTTTTTAAAAATGAAAAACCAGTATAACCCTTCGAATGGTATAACTACAAGTATCGCTACATGTTGTGAACTTAAAACAATGATCGGTTAGATTAAAGAGCGCACGAAAATTTTGAATATGATTGAACAATATCAGCATAAGGTTAAAATGCGGTTATCAATTGTGTCTTGCAACATAGGTATTTTTCATCCCCGTTATAATTATCTTAGTTCCCAATTTACACAAGCAAATCATCACCAAGTCATAACCCAGATGGCACAAAGACGTCTCTCTTTAAGACATCTTGAATGTCCTCCGAACGTCCCGCGAACGTCTTCCGAACGGGTAATGTTACAAAACTATACTTATTAAAAATGTCTTTGAGACGTCTTTAGACGTCCATGTCACATCTTGAAGACGTCTTAAATGTATCTGTAAGATATTCTCAAGACGTCTTAAAGACGCCTGTTTTGGAATTTTTTTAATCATATCGATGGCGGCGGCCTGGAGTAAGATCGATAATTGTTGTTGTTAGCTCCTACCAGGGCCGCTTTCCTGGTTGCAGTTGTTGTCTCCTATGGTTGAGTTGTGCTCTTGCCGTCGTGAGTGAAGAGAAAAAGGAAAGGATGCGCGATTGGTCGTAGGCCCGCTATCGGACCCGTCATCAGTAAGGCTATCTAGTAAGGACGGCTTAGGAGGGTATAAGAGAGGAATATCCTATCTGACGGCATATATAATATATGTACGAATCGGTGTCGGATCAGGTAGTCTTGTGAGAATATGCGAAAGGCTTTGTCTGTTTGTCCATCTGGTGGCGACCATAGGAAGTAGCGGCCACATTATATTAAAGATATATTAAAAAACTAAAGAAAGAAATCTAAGAAATGCAGCACTCTGTGTGTGTCTCACAGCGTTTACGGTCGGAAATGAAAAAGAATTCTGTAACGGTGGATTCGGGCGATTAACTTCTGTTTGAAAAGAAATGGAAGTCGTATTGTTCTAACGCGCGGCAGACGGCAAGTGGCCCATGGCCTACAGTGGCACATAACTACTTATATGAATATTTTTTATTCATATTTGATCCTCGTAAAATAACAATTACTTTCTTAAAAATTTAAACATAGGAATGGAAGTAGTATAACGACCCAAACTGGCGACGTTGACTTTTGTAGCGGCTACATGAATTGTAGCATCGAGAGGCACAAGCGGTGAATACTCGTGTCCTAGTACTTAAGGAAGAACCGTAGCAGACAATAAACCAGAAAAAGCGCCTTGACTCGGACAAAGCATGGGAAAATAAAGGAATCGACGGTGGCACGATTTCTCAGATCGTGGACAACAACTCAACAGTTTCGCATATACTACACATTTTCATTTAATTTCTTTAAAAAAAAACAATTAAATAGTAAGCCTAAGGAATTTCTCTACTTTGCATATTTCAACCGAATCATTTAATTCTATGTTCAGTTTCGCGTCCTTAAGACACACGCCTTGAAGATATACATTTGCCAAGTCGATTAACTTCATGATTTAAACAGTAAAGAAAATCGATGAAATAGTGTGTACTCATTTTTTTTTTAAAATTTCGGTGCGTGCCATTTAGTGATATTGAACTTAGTTATTTAGGAAATTTATTTTAAATACAACAGTTTAAATGTCAATCAAGGGCATTGGTAGAAAAATGTAAGAAAACTTGAAAGGCAGTTAATCGATTTGGCCTGTGAACGGCTCATATGTCAGACGTAGCGATGCCTGCCTCGGAACGCCTTTAAGACGTCTTATAGACGTAAATTTTAGATGTCGTTACGACGTCCACTTCGAACGGCTTTAAAACGTCTTAAAGTCGTAAATTTCAGACGTCGTATCGACATCCACTTCGGGGTGTCTTTGAGACGTCCATTTTAGGTCGTAAGACTTTCAGACCTAAACTAGACGTAAAATGGTCGTCTTTAAGACACCGTGTACCATCTGATAAGATAGACTATATGCGACATTTTTTCATGAATGTAATTACAGGTTCTTGAACATATTACAATTGTACATAAAGAAATTGCCTCATAGATTGCTTGAACAACGCAATAAAGTATTCGCACGCCCTTCAAATCAGAATAATTTGTTTAACATTGCATTAAATTACTTAACTTTTTTAAAGTAATTAGAAGCACTGATTTACTAAATGACGTGCTAAAATGATTTTGAAAAAATTTGTAATTGATACGAATTATATGAAAAATAAAAATGGCACTTTTTAAAACTTTTTTATTTGAGCTCGTAATGAAAATGTAAAATATCCGTCTTGTAGACTTATGTTAGTTATACACATGCTCAAAATTTCATCGAAATTGGTTAACAGAGAAAAAAACGACACGCATCGAAAGATGCTGGAATTTGTGGATTTTAAGCAAAAGCTGAAAAGTCGTGAAAAACTGAGATTTTCAACACTTTCAACGGCTTCTAGCTCGTGTGTACGTTAATCGATTTCGATAAAATTTTCAGCATGTGTATAACTAACATAAGTCTACAAGACGCATGTTTTACATTTTCACTACGGGGTGAAATAAAAAAGTTTTGAAAAGTGCCATTATTATTTTTACATGTAATTCGTACCAATTGCAATTTTGTCAACATTTTGTATAGTATATTACATCTACTATACATATAAGACATTACTCAGCAGGACAATCACCTAACACACAATATGCGTTTAAAATACCTCAGCCTACCTCGAGTAACTCCTGGAGTTATGGTTCAAGTAGTAAAAGTCGATGATGCACGACATTAAAAAGGAGAACTGTCAAAATCGAATATTTTCACTATCGTTGTTGCACAATGTATGCTTAAAAGGAGCACTCGTGCGTACGTGAATCGACAATCCAGTCAATAGCACGGCATCCTGCAGACTGAACGAAATCAACATCAGTCCGTAAGGACGGTTTAGGACGGTATATAACGCTGGAACTGTTGTTTAAAGTCGTGCATAACAGTGGAAACGCTTATATTCATTACTAGACTGTGGGAGTTTATGCACGATAATTATGCAAACTGTATACAAGTATGACATTTATGCACAAAAAAACATGCAAAATATGCAAAGTATATAGATACTAACAATTACCGATAGAGAACTAACAATTACCGATTCGGTCAAGTATTCGCGCGCCAGACACGCAAGGTGTCACGTAATTAGAAAAGCACGAGGTTAGCCTGAAAGGACCGGCCTTTCGCGAATAGCTCCGGGACGGGCACAGGGTTCTACGCAGAGGGACGCGAGGCGACCCCCGCGGCGGGATCGGATCTCGGGAAAAATCACGAATACAATTAAGCGGTTAACAGGTGTTTATTTGAAACGAGAATTCTACAAGTCGCGGGTCGTGACTCGCGACGAGGGTGTTAACCGAACGCGTACAGGTGGTTCGCGGCAGATTTTCGACGCGCACGCGTTTTCTCCCTATTCTCCCTGACTCCCGCACGGCAAATCGGCAACTTACGGCAACGGATTCGAACCGTTCGCGATCGTACCCTTCGCGCTCTCTCCCTCGCGTGTGCGTGATCGGCGGCGAATATTCCGGCACGATCCTTTTCTCAAATCAACGCAACGCTACCGCGGCCTCCCACGTCGAGCCGTCACTTTTGTCGCGCTTCTACTTTATCACTAGAAATTCGGAACGCGGTCCCCACGACGGCGATTCCCACAAGATTCACGGGAGCTACCCCACGGCAAGCAACCGGCACAAGATACGCAACGGATACGCGGCTACGCGGATTCTATCTCGACGCGACTTTTCGCGGCGCATCCGGCGTCGTCTAAGCACCCGTGTTCGCGGACCTCACAAGAAACGTTACCGAGCCATCACATAAGAAACACTTTATTAGCAGATCTGATAGCTTACCGTCGGCAGCAATAACTGATGCCCCTTGGTTACGGCAGCGCTGTTACTATTTCGCACACGCGATTACAGAATTCGGGAATTTCACTTAGTTGACCAAAAGCCAGCGCAAGAGTGACGAGATCCTAATGGCACGGTAACGCGGAAGCAAGGCGTCCCCCACCCCCTGGTCCTTCTTCCTTTCGGCCTTCCCCGCGACATCCCTTGCCTAGCGCGCGTGACACGGGCGAATTCCTTACGCACGGGCCCCGTGCCCTAATCATTCCCTAATTGGCTCGCGCGCTAAGTCGAATCGGTTAGTTCTTCGGGGCGAGGTGCGGGTTCGTTCGGGCCACTCTGGTCCGTCTTCACGGCGACTTTTCCAGGCGAGACGGCAGCGAGGGTGAGCTGGTGGCCGCTCCTGGTTTACCGAATCCTCGGTGGCGTCTCCGGGTTATTCGGCCCGTGCCCGTCCTATTTCCCGTGTTCCTCGGCGTCGCGACTCTTCCCGTGGATGGTCCTTACGTTGCCTCGCAGGTGTCCTCGGTTTCTCCGTCGGGAAGAAGATGAGGAGCCCGGGTTCTGCGAACCCGAGCTCTGGTCCTGCGAAATCACGTCGCGCGAAAGCGGCGCGACGCTTGACCAGTTAGTAGACGTCCATAATAAATTTGGATCGTCTCTCGGAGAGCGCTCGCGGTGCTTAAAGCCTTTTCGGTGTCTCAAAAGGGCGGTCCGGTCCTCAAAATAAATTGGGTATGTATTATTATATTACATTCTTATATTATATTAACGTACAACTTTCATAATAAGCAATA
This sequence comes from Sphecodes monilicornis, assembly GCA_913789915.3. NCBI lineage: Eukaryota > Metazoa > Arthropoda > Insecta > Hymenoptera > Halictidae > Sphecodes > Sphecodes monilicornis. The sequence goes on from CAJYYI030000521.1 coordinate 45,148, forward strand.
TATTAGTGTGATACACAATTATTCCGATACATTATACATAGTTCGCGAGACAATAAATTACAAGCATTTGCTCCAAATTTACAATGATTCATTTAAGATTTCGTATTTACATAAGGAAGAACATTTACAACAGCTTATGGGTCCAGGATCCTGTGTTTAGAAGACATTTTTTTAAATAGATTGAATCATACAGTGAAATCATAATGGCAGATAATGCGGGATTCATTTCGCTATTCAAAAATGAAATTGTGAGAACTATCTAGTAGGCAGCTACAGGGTGGAACTCCTACCGATAACGGACAATCTGTGAGATGTGATAAAAGAAGAAATGCCTACTACAGTGGATGCTGCATGGTCAAAAAGGAAGTTGGATACAAGTATTGGATTGCTGGTAGAATACAAACACTTACAGCATATAAGGGCTGCTAGGACAGCACGAGAGGCATTGGAAATGCCAAAACCACCAAAAGGCTACGCTGAATAAAGAAAATATGAAAGACAGAAAGAAAGCGAATACTTGGGTTGTCGATTCGGGTGCAACAAGCCATACGGCGCCAATCAGGGAATTTTTCCACGCTTTCAACTCTAACCACATGGAATACGTTTGCCTTCCAGACGAAGCAAAAATGGCTAGGGTGAAAGGAATGAGTGTAGGAATCCTTAGGTACGTCCCTGACTCTGGGAAAGTTTCCGAAATGCGTATAAAGGACGTGCCGTACGTTCCGACAGTTGATTACAATCTACTATTGGTCAAGACGACGGCGAAGGACGGGTATAGGCTCGACTTCGAAGGCCAAAAGTGACTAATTAGGAAGGATGAAGAACTACACGCAACAGCAAATCGGTATCCAGAATTATAAGAACTCAAGACAGCCCAAAGGCCCTGTACAGCAAACCAGGTTGTAAATGTGAGCCATACTGACGATTGCCAGATTGCATGGCATCGACGTTTTCGATCAACGAAAAGAATTTTTTTAGTATCGATACAGTTTCGATCGACTGGCGCGTCTTGACACTCGTTGCATCGCATCGCGTGTACACAAATATTGGAGAAGACACCTAAGAGGTTCGATTTAATTATAAAAGTCGCGACCGCGTTTCAGAGTAAAAGATTAACATTGCAGAACCAATACCGCAAGTCGCATACGAACATTGAATTCAGGAGACATGGATAATTAGATTTTATCCATTTAAAATGGATGTTGTTTAGATTCTGGATGTACAGTTTTGGTGCTGATCAAAACGTGGACCATACGCACACCGGACCACTACGTGTAGAGCAGGAAAATATTCGTACGTTCTCGGGTCTGGCTGTCGCGGCAGTTGGCGCAAAATCACATGCACGTTGCTATGTTCAATTTAGTGCAGTATGCCCCAACTCACGACTCGCTTGCTGTTCCAGCAATTGAATAAGTGTCTCCGCTGTCGTATGAAAATATCGTGTGATTATCGACAATCGTGTCGAGCTAATCGTTGTGGAAATAAAAGTTGTGGTTACCTAAAACAATTACTCACCGATCTATATCGGTTCACTTGGAATAATTTTCATGTCGCCAATTTTAAAATATCCGCATTTAAAGAAAAAACGGGTCTGAGGAGGTGACATTTGCGGTTGTACTCTAATTTTATTTTCAAATTTTTCAATTATCCGCTGCTGTGAAAACATATTTATTAGATGTTCTTGTATTTTGTTAGATCTACCGTTATAATTTAAGGAAAATAGTGAATTCTATTCGTTTAAAGTGTGTAAAACTATTGTAATATACTTTCATTAATGACACGAGTCATCAAAATAATGTTACGTATAGAAACCAAATTAATTTGACCATAATTCGTACTTTTGCAATACATTCTTCATAAATACTAATTTCACTGTTCAAAAATACGCTCCATATGTGTTCCGTCGCGAGGGACCATTTATGGCAGTCTCACGATTCATTTGTGATGCATTCGTTCGTTCGTTTTACAGCGAGTCATAGATTTCCATTATCCAAGTGACCCGAACTCTAACGAGAGATACGGTCTTCGGATTTCTGGGAATTCGCTCGACTGTTTTTTGTCTTTCTGTCTCTCTTCTTCCACCCGAAGGCTGCTCGAGTCAGCCGTGGAAGATGGAGAGTCATCAAGGGTGTGTTGAGCGGGAAATGCAGCGTTCGGCAATACCCAATCAACACATCGCCTTGCGTTTATCAATGGACGTCATTGAAACTAGCCCATATTCGGATGTGGAGCCTTCTTCACGATGAAGCAGGTTCCCCCACAAGAATAAAAAAACAAATGGTCCCTCCGAAAACAAAAGTTCCTCCCGAGAAACATTTTCCAGCTGTCGTCGAGAAAATCGATATTCGTTCGTGCTGTCGTAGCAAACGAATGTACGTTTTGTCGCTAATCGTAGCCGGACAATTTTTATTAAAAAATAAATTAAGGATACGTCGCGCCATCCTTCGCGTATAAGGCAGGGTCTGCTAGATAGCCTTACTGACGAATCCTCTAGCAGACCTAGGATGAAACGCTGATCGTACGAATTAACAAATAACCCTAATCATATAAACTAGTTACCCAATATTAATTTGGCGGGTAAAACAATTGGTGATCTCGAGATCGACGCGCCCATACGATTGGGCTTGAAATTTACAACTTCAAGCGGTCACGAGTCAACCACGCGTCGAGTTTGAGAATCGCACCGTACGAACAATATGCATTTGTAGCACTGATATAGATACTATGGATATGGTATTGCTATAAGTCAGCTACACAGCTTTTTGTTCCGAATTGAACGCAGATTTGAATGTCAGCGCCGCTATCGTTCGACCGGTGTACCCCTCGTACTCCTCTTCACCCTCGTGATCCTCTATACTTTGCCATGTGTTTGCGTCCCTCTAGGTGACGCTGCTTTCAATCGAGTTGATTGGACGCCATTGACACGCTACGAAATAAAAAATGTCGATGACGTCCAATCAACTCGATTGAAAGCAGCGCCACCTGGAGGGACTCAAACACATGGCGAAGTATAGAGGATCACGGAGGTGAAGAGGAGTACGAGGGGTACAGTACACTGGTCGAACGATAGCGGCGCTGGCATCCAAATCTATGTTCAATTCGGGACATTTCCAGACTCCGAATACCGTATCCATAGTATAGAGATCCGTGATTTGTAGCCTCCAAATCATATTAAAGCACCCGTAGTAAAAATAAAGTATACAGAATATTCAGTTCTTGCTAATACCACAGACGAGGTATTCTGTGGTCCTAGTACCCCAAAAGCGACGGCCACCGGAATACATTGCATGTACAGTATATTCCTATATCTTGTCTGTGCTGCTACAGCGTTGTCAAGTCTAAAGTACACAACGTTGTTAGATGAGTTTTCAACACATCCGAAACTCTACACAATCAAAACGTTATGAAATCATTAACAATTTTTCTTGACTAAACGGTTCATTTGCAGAATATAATTTCTCTCAAACTTTTTCTGTTCTCAATGCGTAGAATGCGTTAATGTAAAAAAAAATTAACAGTAATTATCATTGTTATGAACAATTATGCATATATGTTTTGTGACGTTGCAAATTTTGCGACTTTCCCCAAAACTCATTCCGCGGAAAGGTTCCATATGCGTAGGTGGTGTGGAAGCGCCCTGGGACCGTCTTGGACGCCCTGGTCGAAGAGAGGCGGTTGTTATGGAAATTTCGGATGTCGTCTAGGGGCGGGGCGCATCCGTTGGAGAACCACACTTTAAATATTTCTTTAGATCGTCGCACGCTCGCTTCATTCCGTTCGAGGAATCCTCGCGACAGTCGTATTATAATTGCACCGTTCAACTGCGTACGTGAGAAATTGATGATAAGATAAATTATGTTATAAAGTACTCGAGGTCGTATTAGTTTCCTTCCATTGACTTTCTCTTTATCTCTTAATAGTTCTATAAAATATCATATTAATCTTGTAATTTTGTTATCTTCAAGTATATTCCTCCTTTTGGTGCCAATAAAAACGAAACCGGATCAAATTCATATGGTATCATAGTTTTCTCGCAAACATCGACTCTATGATTCCGAAGTATTTTTATCAGTCCAAGTTTCACTTGATAATCTGCAAATCGCGCGCCTGGAATTCATATAATTAACAATTATTTAAATACATTTAAAAGCAATACAGAATTTTGGTTAATGCAATTCTTCCTGATCTACTAAATGTAAATTATAAAATAACTTTCAATTAAAATTTACGAAACATGTTCATACAAATGATATTACACCATGTTAATTCTTATTGTTATCGTTGTGTGACGCTCTTCATTGTTATACAGGGTGATTCAGTTAAGTGTATCGCTTAAATTATATGAGACAATGGTTGAAACGAAAGTTGAATGGTTTCAAGAGCAGCATAGAATGTAATAATTGGTCTTTTCATTTTTTAATCGAGATATAAAAATCACCTCGAGTTTCTTTCTTGTAAGGGTTAAATTTTCATCGTGTGGTTGAAGAGACAATTGAACCTTCAATCAAAAATTAGAGGGGTATTTTGTGTGAAAAACTAATAGTGACAGAGATGTCCTCTATAAATGCTTTTTAATGCAAGTAATGCCCAAAATGTTCGCCATTATAATTAATAAATTTGCGTATCTGTTCCTTGGCGCAGAGTGTTCCCAGCCCGCCGACCAAGAAACCGAGTAACCGACCTGCGCGTCATAAAAACAATCGACGATCATCTTTTTAACGCGGGAAGCGAGCATATTGGTAATCCGTTCGCCGCGTCACGGCGCTATGGAAATGGCGAACGATGGTGGGGATGGCGTTCAGCTCCCGGGAGCCGAGTTTGGACATCGCTGGATTGATAAGTGCAAGTAATACACATTGAAGTGCTTCTTGAGATGCAGCTTAAATTAATAACTTTCGAAGAACACATCCTTCTGCACACTTAACTCACGTAGCAATAATTTTAAACTGAATATCTAACAGTCGTCACAGAAAAGATATGCCTCTAATGATATATAGTTAACAATCAGGTAAGTACGTTGTCATCATTCGTAGCATGGATTTTACAGTCGAAAGTTTCTTGTTTTCATTGAAGATTATTTGTATCTCAACAAATATTCGCTTTTACACCGTATTGCCGTTTGATTACTTTCTTCGAGGATATCTAAAAAATCAAGTTATTCACGAAATACCAATAACGCCTGAAGATATGAAAAATCTTATCATTAGAGCATGTAATGTTATAACTCAAGAAACACTCCGAAATGCATCACTTGTACTTATTGATTGATTACGTAAATGTATTAATTGTAATGGAGATCATTTTGAGTATTTCTTGCATTAAAAATAATTTATAGTGAACATCTCAGTTACCCCGTTTTTCACCCCGTATACCTATAGTTTTTTATTCAGAGTTCAATTCTCTCTTCAACCACAACACTAAAATGGTACCCCTTACAATGAAGAAACTCAAGGTGGCTTTTATATTTCGATAAAAAAGCAAAACAGAACAAAATTAATTATTGCATTGTATAAATAGATAGGGTACATACGTATAATTTCGGTAGCACACTTAGCAGAATCATCCTGTATTTAATAAAACATATTATATACCAACGCAATTTCTTGGTCCGTGGCCGAAAGGTAAATAGTGTATGGGATTTCGAGCTTGAACAGCATCTTCCGTAAACCGTTCAGGAATGAAAACATCAGGATTTGGATAGATCTTGGGATTTCGATGAATTGAAAAGAGGGGTATCCCAACAGTTGTTCCTTTTGGAATTGTAACCTTTGTTCCGTCGAAAGAGTAATTTTCTATGGATTTTCTTACTAGAAATAGCGCAGCCGGATATTTCCTCAATGTCTCTGTACATATAAAAATTTAGTTGGCTTTATTGTTAACCGTGCCTACAATTTTATTTGGAATAGTATAGTAAAGGAAATAAAGGTATCTTTAAAAGATGCAAGCTTTACAATGTAATTCTGTGGATATTGTTAAGATAAAATTAGTTGTTTTAATCCATAAACTATGTATTTAAAAGCTACTACGCTCTAAAATAACAACCCCTATAATTTATGTTTCTTAATCTTATTATTTAACACTGTCCATACTGCAATCGATCAAATAACCACATTCTACATTTTTTATTTTATAATCTAAATAAATTCAGTATTGTAATTTTTATAAAACAAGGTATACCAGTCACATTCTGTGCTCGGAACGGATAGTGTTAAAGTTGTCGTACTTACCGCGGAATACTAGATGTAAATATTTCATTTCTATAACTCTTTCGTATTTTAATTCTCCCTTATTTTTATCATAATGTTCTCGAATTTCTTTCCGAAGTTTGTCCTGTATTCCGGGATTCAGAGCTAGCTCATACAGTGCGTTGCTCATCGCAGAAGACGAAGTTTCAAAGCCAGCAACGAAGAAAATAAAAGCTTGAGCAGTCAATAAAGTGTCTGTGAGCTCTGCAAGTATAATGAAATTTGATTAACAAACATTTTGAAAGCTACTTATTTAATCTATGGTGCGTCCAAATATATAATGACAAGAAAAAATTTTTAAATTTAAGTAATAACTTTGAAATAGATCGAAGTTAATTAAAATTAAGTCTTGTTGTAACTGTGAAGTATAATATTAACGTAAGCATAATACTTATTAATTGTTATTATTAATATTATTATTATTATATATTTGATGAAAACCTAGACACTGTTATTAACTTTGTTTGCGAATTAGGTTTAAGTTAAAGTGAGAAATATTTTAATGGCACAAACATATAGTCAATTGTAATCATTAGATTGCGGATCTTAATGCAAAATTAAATTGTTTTGCATCGATTGGGAAACAGAGGAGCTAAATATAAAATTCTTTCATTCTTTAATAACTTTAATAAGCAACAATATTACATCGACGTTAGTAAATTCTCTTAATATTTTTCCGTTCTAAATTACAGATACTTATTTTTATCATAAATGTCTGGTAATCACATTAAACAATTTTATGATTTTTTTATTGAGTGGTTAATATGTGTATAAGTATTAAATGAAGATTGGATTTAATGATAAATGTGTTCTCAATGGTGTCACGCACAATATGCTGACATAAACAGTCGAGCAAAGATGTTTCATTGTGAAACTTGTATGAAATAATCTATTTTATTGTTATATATTTTAATTATCCCTTTGCACTAAGATTTATTTTAAGATTATTAAACATTCATTATTTCCTAGAATATGTATGTTTATATTTATTGATTGCCTATGTAGTCTCCAATGGCTATACATATATCAATAGCAACAAAACAAAATCAGTCCAACAGAAATTAATGACATACACACATATTTAGTAGATTTTGTGCGAGGTTTTCATCATGAGTCAGACTCGATCTTACAATACAAAAGGTTAAGTTTAAAAAACTTCTGTTTCTCTTCGTTAAGAATAGAGAATAGAATGTTGAATGTCAATATGCAAAAAGGTCATTAAAATATTTTTTAATTTAATTATTTAGTTTTTCAAAAACGTATTAACTCTCTCCGTGTAAAGGCCCCCCAACCCTCCCATGTAAAGATCAGGTTCATATTTTGTAAAGTAATTTTGTGGTACTTACTAATACTTTCCAATTTATCTGGGTGTCTCTTGAGGTCAAGGAGTATGTTAACGAAGTCCGGTCTAACAATATTATTTTTGTCTCTGTACTTTAGCGTGTCCGAGATGACTTTAGTCAAGAACGTGGTAATCTCCGCCTCTGGTAGAATATAACCAAGCAATCTGTAAATCCATGGCATTGCTAGTCTAAGATGGAATCTTTTTATATTGCCAGGGTTGGATTGGCATACTGTTCTGCCCACTCGACGAAATTCGCTTTCGTTGTCTGCCAAAGCGTTCATTTCGAGCCCAAAGGCACAGCTGCCGATTACATCTGTCGCATATTTTGCCATTAATTCACAGACTTCCACAGTTTCTCCCATTTCTACGCTTTTGTCAAGATATTCTTCCAAATTTTCTGAACATTTTAATATGAGCGGGAACATTTCCTTCAGTTTCCCGGACGTAAATACTGGAGAGAGTCTCCTCCGTAGTGGCCGCCAAATTTTTGGCTCCAAGTTGAGCAAATTGAACCGAGACAATGGTTCTGTCTGGAAGTTGTTTAAGTTATTACTATGGAAACAGCATTGTTGTATTACTACTATTTTTGTTGCAATGCGCTGGAACAGTACTCGTTAATCAATATACTGAGTAGATTGGTTTACGTTAGAATAGGACAAAAGAAATATTGGTAATTATTTATAAAGTACCACTCATTTCCGATTTTGATGAAATTTAAATATGTTATAGATTTCGACATTTTGAACAGCTTTTTCCTTTTCCAATATCGGGGGGTCGCTTTTGGTTTTCGAGATATTCGCAAAAAACTATTGCTAATACTGTATTGAATTTTCCGTATTGTTGCACACTCCGTGGCAACGTAAGGCTGCTCCGGTGGGGCGTCTGTTTACTTTTTTTTGTAAACACGTTGTGGGGATGAGAGAAAAATAGGATCTCACTCTATAGAGAAGGGAAGCCGGGGGACGCGAAGGGAGTCGCGCCGTTGCAGCCCCCGGCGGGGCAGCGGTCCCCACCTGCGGAGGAGCAGCAGGGTGGGGCCTCGAGGAAAGAGGGGGGGAAGAAACCTGTGCCTGTGGGTCCGCAACCACAGGCGCAGGGAGAGGAAGAGGGGGAGGAGATGGAGGTAGAGAGGGTAGGAGAGAGGGTGACGAGGGGAGAGGATGGCCTGGAGACCCCCGGGCTGGGAATAGCGGCGGAGCCGTACAACACTGGGAATCACCCTGTATGGGTGACCAGATTGTGCAGCTCCGTCGCTATATATAGGGCGGGGCGCCGCGGATCCCCCGTCGTTCCCCTCTTAGAGAGGGGGGAGGGGTATGTGGCGGTACAGTGGGGGGACTTAGCGGTCATCGCGGTGTACGTTTCCTCGAATTGTGGCCTCGGAAATTTCGGAGGGTCCCTGGACGGGCTACAACTGTGTGTTGCGCGACACACGGCCCGTCCGGTTCTTGTCCTGGGGGACTTCAATGCCCATGCGGTAGCATTGGGGTCCTTCAGGACAAACACAAGGGGAGGCGACGTGTTGGCCTGGGCGTCGGGGTTGGACCTAAGATTATTGAATCAAGGGTCCACCCCGACGTTCGTAGGGCCGCAGGGGAGCTCCATAGTCGATATGACTTGGGCCAACCCTGCGGCACTGCGTCGGGTGTCGGACTGGAGGGTGGCGGGGGAGATTGAACTCTCCTCCGACCACACGCCCATCGTTATGGGAATCCGACCCTGAGGGGTTGACACGGGTCCGCGATGGTCGCTAAGGCGAATCTACGAGGACCTGTTGAAGGCCGCCGTCCGTGTGGCTGCCTGGGCAGGTACGGGGATACCCGGGCTTACCCCCCCTCAGGGGGCGTTGAGGCTCCGGAAGACATTGCAGATGATATCGGACGTTGCAATGCCCCGGAGCCGAGACACGCCCCGTAGAGCGGCGTATTGGTGGTCGGGCGAGATTGCGGCGCTGCGCACAGCGTGCAATGTCGCCCGACGCCAATACGCCCGCTCGCGAAGGAGGAGATCGAGCGGGAAGGCCGAGACGGCGAGGCTCTACGAGGCGTACCGAGGGGCGCTCGGTACGCTTCGTAGAGACCACGGGGACGCCCATACAAGTTGGTTATGGGCAAGCTGAGGGGATGGGCGCCCCCTCTGACGGAGGGGATGGACCCACCCTTCGTGGAGGGGGTGATGGCGACCCTCTTTCCGGGGGAAAGCGGCAGACGCCTCACCCCCTCCACCATGGACCAAGGGCCACATCCTTGGTCGGAAGAGTGGGGGGTTACGGTCGGTGAGCTCCGAGAGGCATCCCGGAAGGTCGGAGGGCGGAAGGCACCGGGACCGGACGGGATCCACGGCCGTGTGCTGGCAGTGGCAGCAAGGGCCCTCGCTCCCGACATCATGCAATTCTACACGAATTGCATGAGGGAGGGAGAGTACCCCCCACTGTGGAGGAGGGACCGAGTTGTGCTCCTTCGGAAGGAAGGGAAGCCCGAAGAATCACCTTCGACGTATCGGCCCGTATGCTTGCTCGACGAGGCGGGCAAACTGTGCGAGAGAATTCTCGCGGCCCGCCTCAGTCGACACCTGGCGGAGAGGGTCCCAGGACTTAACCCGGCTCAGTTCGGCTTCCGAGAGGGTCTCTCCACCGTTGACGCAGTTCAGCGGGTGAGGGACCTCTCGGAGGCTTCGACGAGGGGGGATGGGGTGGCATTGGCGTTGTCGCTGGACATCGCCAATGCCTTTAACTCGGGATCGGATAGGGGAGGCCCTCGTGTTCCACGAGGTACCCCCCTATCTGAGAAAAGTCCTGGGATCGTACCTCTCCGACAGGTGGATCGAGCATCCGGGTCGATACGGCATGGTGGAAAGGAGGGTCGTCCGCGGGGTTCCACAGGGATCGGTATTGGAGCCGATACTATGGAATCTCGCGTACGACAAGGTTCTTCGGGTGGAGATGCCTCCCGGTGTCAGCCTAACGTGTTATGCGGATGACACGTTGGTGCTGGCAACGGGAAGGTTCGAAGGAAGCACAGCTCGGCTCGCGGAGTGGGGTGCGCGGAGGGCGGTGGAGGCGATCCAGGCGCTGGGCTTAGAGGTGTAACCCTCCAAGACCGAGGCCTTGTGGTTCTACTATGAGGCTCGGCTTGGCGGGGCCCCTCCCCAGCGCCTGGTACGCGTGGGAGGAGGCGCGGTCGAGACCGGGTACCAGATGCGGTACCTGGGACTCGAGCTCGGTCGTCTCCTCCCGAATCTCGGGGGGCCCTGCAGGAGGGTACGGCGTCTGTACGCAAGGACGGTGCGGGGCGTAATCCTTTATGGAGCCCCTGTGTGGGCGCACGACATCGAGGCCAGGGGGCGTAACAGCACACGTGTGCGCAGTATCGAGCGCAGGCTGGCCATCGCTGTCGTGCGGGGTACCGCACCGTTGACTGTGCGTCGGCGCTGTTGATCGGCGGGCTGCTACCTCTGGGCACGGAGGCTCTCGCTCTTTCGGGAGTATTTAATTACTCCCGGAGCCTCCGACGAGACGGGGTGGCTCCCGATCAGAGGGAGCTCCAAGTGGCGGAGTTCAGACGTCGCGCTCGGGCGCACGTTGGCCTGGTATGGTTGAGGAACCTTGCCAGGTCGGATGATGGGCGGCAACGTGCTGTCCGGGCCATCCTCCCTGAGTACCACCGGTGGGCTCAGGCGGGGATGGGGCAGAAGGCTTCCTACCGAACGACACAGGTCATGACCGGGCACGGGTGCTTCGGCCGGTACCTGTGTCGGATCGCTAGGGAGGAAACGGCGGCGTGCAGCCACTGCGGCGAGCCGGAGGACACGTCGGAGCACACCTTGCAGCAATGTCCTGCCTGGTCGCGCGAACGACGTGCACTCCAGCGTGCAGTGGGGTGGGACCTCTCGCTCCCGGCTATTGTTGCGGCAATAGTCCGGAGCGAGGAGTCCCGTAGGGCATTTTCCTTCTTCTGTGAGCATGTGATGCAACAGAAGGAGGAAGCGGAACGGGGGCGGGAGCGGACTCTTGCTCCCGGCCGCATTGGGAGGAGGGGTCGCAGGGCTCGTGGCGGTCACGGTCCCTCGTTGCGACCTCCCTAACGCGGGCAGGGACGCCCTTGATGACCTCGGTCATCAACGGCATCCCTGAAGGTCGTCGGGTGCACTAAGCCGGGGGGGCTTAGGCATCCATCGGTCGGCCTAAATCGGGGGGGAGGCACCATATCTCCGTCGTATGGTGAATTTAATTAGGGTAGGTAGGAAGGGGCCGCGTCCTCTTCCTGGGAGGGAATGTTAAAGCGGTGGGTGACCGGATAGACATGCGCGCGCGGATCACGGTCATCCTCCAGGAGCTTTAGGGACGGGCGTAGTGGAGTTAGTTGGTATACCGGTCTTGCACACCCCGACCGGGGAGCCCAACATAACCCATTCTTTCTCCCCTCGAGAAAAAAAAAAAAAAAAAAGGATCTCACTCTATATAGGGTGAAATAGCGACAATAATCGTTCAGAATTTCACGACAATTAACGATGAGGTACTGTACATATAAGATTTGTAAACCGAGGCAAATGTAAATATAGGCTTTTATGGCCTGAAAATTATACCTTTTCGAAGACGGGCAGGCCACGATCAGCAAATTTCGAAAAATGTCGTATTAAAACATCCTTTATAAGTTTCGGATCTTGAAGGAGAAGCACTGGCATGCTTCTTACAAATATTCCAATCATTGGTTCATCTTCATACTTTTCATAAAGTGTGTTAAAGTAATCACACATTGCCGTTTTTCTAAGCATCACATCTTTTAAGTTACCAAACACTGGTATAGGCTTTGGTCCGGGAACATTGCGAACTTTCCAAAAGTCGAAGGTTGCAGTGAAGTAATAGTAAACGGCCAAAACTATCGCTAGTGCTCCGCAGAGTATATTTAACGATAAATAAATTGTCATTTTTCTTCAGTGTGTACAGTCCAGAAAGTAGTGAGATTTTAACGAATGAAGATTCCTGTAAAATATTACTATTATAGACATTCGCAATTGTGCTAAATTGGGTTTTTTCAGATGGAAAGTCATTAATTACAAGTTAAGGAGGTATTCTGATTTTCGAGAACATTTTTTAACGAATTTTTAGGAATTTTTTTCAGAAAAACTGCTGAATTTTTTGGGATTTTGCATACATAGTAACCGGTATTTAGGGTACACGTGTAATCTTTTTAAAGTAAAAATAAAAACCATTACATGAGTTATATATTTTTTTATAGAGTATATTTTGAAAAACATGTGTCAACGGTTGCCATCATTCTACTGATCGGAATAAAAAAACTATTGTTCAGTGATCGGTATGAATGTAATTACGGTCCTTACCAAAACACATTCAAAATCTTGATTATTTATAAAATGGCGGCATTTTGAAGTTAAATTATAAATTTTGGCTCCTTACACGATAGAAAAGAAAGGAAAAAATTTACGAATTTTTAAAATTTTGGTTCGTGCGATAGCAGGGTATGTGTTGAAGATTGTTTCAAAATTCCAACTCAAAATGGTCAACTAGAACTCGAAATATTGTGGCAATCGTTTCGAAAAAAGTCGTTTCGATAAAAACGCGTTTACAGATTCAACTATTAATATCTTGCAACGCAAGTTGCAATCTTTAAACGCCAATATGACGCCAGTACGTTGCCAGTTCTACGAATTCAAACAAATCGTTTTAAATGCGTATTCTAAAGATTTTATACTTGAAGAAAATGCAAAAAAAAACGATTTTTTAAAAATGAAAAACCAGTATAACCCTTCGAATGGTATAACTACAAGTATCGCTACATGTTGTGAACTTAAAACAATGATCGGTTAGATTAAAGAGCGCACGAAAATTTTGAATATGATTGAACAATATCAGCATAAGGTTAAAATGCGGTTATCAATTGTGTCTTGCAACATAGGTATTTTTCATCCCCGTTATAATTATCTTAGTTCCCAATCTACACAAGCAAATCATCACCAAGTCATAACCCAGATGGCACAAAGACGTCTCTCTTTAAGACATCTTGAATGTCCTCCGAACGTCCCGCGAACGTCTTCCGAACGGGTAATGTTACAAAACTATACTTATTAAAAATGTCTTTGAGACGTCTTTAGACGTCCATGTCACATCTTGAAGACGTCTTAAATGTATCTGTAAGATATTCTCAAGACGTCTTAAAGACGCCTGTTTTGGAATTTTTTTAATCATATCGATGGCGGCGGCCTGGAGTAAGATCGATAATTGTTGTTGTTAGCTCCTACTGGGGCCGCTTTCCTGGTTGCAGTTGTTCTCTCCGACGGTTGCGTTGTGCTCTCGTCGTCGGAGTCTCCAATTTGGTGGCGGCTGAAATGTGTGAGTGAAGAGAAAAAGGAAAGGATGCGCGATTTGTCCTAGGCCCGCTAGCGGACCTGTCATCAGTAAGGCTATCTAGTAAGGACGGCTTAGGAGGGTATAAGAGAAGAATATCCTATCTGACGGTATATATAATATATGTACGAATCGGTGTCTGATCAGGTAGTCTTGTGAGAATATGCGTAAGCCCACAGTCTGAACGGGAGTATCAACGGGAAAGACGTTGTTTGTTTGTCCATCTGGTGGCGAGCGTAGGAAGTAGCGGCCACATTATATTAAAGGTATATTAAAAAACTAAAGAAAGAAATCTAAAAAATGCAGCACTCTGTGTGTGTCTCACAGCGTTTACGGTCGGAAATGAAAAAGAGTCTGTAACGGTGGATTCGGGCGATTAACTTTTGTTTAAAAAGAAATGGAAGTCGTATTGTTCTAACGCGCGGCACACGGCAAGTGGCACATGGCCTACAGTGGCGCATGGCCTACAGTGGCGCATGGCCTACAGTGGCGCATGGCCTACAGTGGCGCATAACTACTTATATAAACATTTTTTATTCATATTTGATGCTCGTCTGTCTGTCCACCTGCTGACGAGCGTAGGAGGTAGCCGCCACATCGGTAATTAATTTACTTTATTTATTTTATATATCTTAATTTCAGCCTTCCCGGCCATGAAATGTGGACTTGAGTTACAAATTCTAGTTGCCATTACGTCACGCTGGAACTGTTGTTTAAAGTCGTGCATAACAGTGGAAACGTTTATATTCATTACTAGACTGTGGAAGTTTATGCACGATAAATATGCAAACTGCATACAAGTATGACATTTATGCACAAAAAATGCAAAATAGGCAAAATCTGCAAAATATGCAAAGTATATAGATATGTATAATTAAGTATATATTATTGTATTACATTCTTATATTATATGAACGTACAATTTTCATAATAAGCAATATATTAGTGTGACACACAATTATTTAGTTTCACAATTTAGTTTCATAAATTATAAGCATTTTCTCCAAATTTACAATGATTCATTTAAGATTTCGTATTTACATAAGGAAGAACATTTACGACAGGTTATAGGTCCAGGATCCTGTGTTTAGAAGACATTTTTTTAAATGGATTGAAACATACAGTGAAATCATAATGGCAGATAATGCGGGATTCATTTCGCTATTCAAAAATGAAATTGTGAGAACTATCTAGTAGGCAGCTACAGGGTGGAACTCCTACTGATAACGGACAATCTGTGAGATGTGATAAAAGAAGAAATGCCTACTACAGTGGATGCTGCATGGTCAAAAAGGAAGTTGGATACAAGTATTGGATTGCTGGTAGAATACAACCACTTACAGCATATAAGGGCTGCTAGGACAGCACGAGAGGCATTGGAAATGCCAAAACCACCAAAAGGCTACGCTGACGAAAGAAAATATTTCGGTGGACTTTTGTTTCTACACAATGGATGGAAGGACAAAAGGATCGTGTTTCGGGGCGAAGACAACCAAAGGGAAAGCGAATACTTGGGTTGTCGATTCGGGTGCAACAAGCCATACGGCGCCAATCAGGGAATTTTTCCACGCTTTCAACTCTAACTACATGGAATACGTTTGCCTTGCAGACGAAGCAAAAATGGCTAGGGTGAAAGGAATGAGTGTAGGAATCCTTAGGTACGTCGCTGACTCTGGGAAAGTTTCCGAAATGCGTATAAAGGACGTGCCGTACGTTCCGACAGTTGATTACAATCTACTATTGGTCAAGACGACGGCGAAGGACGGGTATAGGCTCGACTTCGAAGGCCAAAAGTGACTAATTAGGAAGGATGAAGAACTACACGCAACAGCAAATCGGTATCCAGAATTATAAGAACTCAAGACAGCCCAAAGGCCCTGTACAGCAAACCAGGTTGTAAACGTGAGCTATACTGACGATTGCCAGCATGCATGGCATCGACGTTTTCGATCAACGGGTGAAGTTAGCGTTGCTAATACAGACCAGAATTTTTTTAGTATCGATAGAGTTTCGATTGGCTCGCGCGTCTTGACACTCGTTGCATCGCATCGCGTGTACTCAAATATTGGAGAAGACACCTAAGAGGTTCGATTTAATTATAAAAGTCGCAACCACGTTTCAGAGTAGAAGATTAACATTGCAGGACCAATACCGCAAATCGCATACGAACATTGAATTTAGGAGACATATGGATAATTAGATTTTATCCATTTCAGAAAAATATTCGTACGTTCTCAGGCCTGGCTGTCGCGGCAGTTGGCGCAAAATCACACGCACGTTGCTACGTTCAATTTAGCGCAATATGCCCCGACACACGACTCGCTTGCCTTTCCAGCAATGGAATAAGTATCTCCGTTGTTGTATGAAAATATCGTGTGATTATCGACAATCGTGTCGAGCTAATCGTTGTGGAAATAAAAGTTGTGGTTACCTAAAACAATTACTCACCGATCTATATCGGCTCACTTGGAATAATTTTCATGTCGCCAATTTTAAAATATCCGCATTTAAAGAAAAAACGGGTCTGAGGAGGTGACATTTGCGGTTGTACTCTAATTTTATTTTCAAATTTTTCAATTATCCGCTGCTGTGAAAACATACTTATTAGATGCTCTTGTATTTTGTTAGATCTACCGTTATAATTTAAAGAAAATAGGTTGACACTTTATTTTCCACATCTGTGGAACCAACAATCTTTAAAATTGCGAAAAATTCTTTGTTACACATTCATACGATTTATTTGAATGAAAATCTATTCGTTTAAAGTGTGTAAAACTATTGTAATATACTTTCATTAATGACACGAGTCATCAAAATAATGTTACGTAAAGAAACCAAATTAATTTTACCATAATTCGTACTTTTGCAATACATTCTTCATAAATACTAATTTCACTGTTCAAAAATACGCTGGATATGCATTTGTAGCCTCCAAATCACAGCACCCGTAGTAAAAATAAAGTATACAGAATATTCAGTTCTTGCTAATACGCCTGAATTCGTGAACTATCGGTAATATCGGGCGCGACACCGAAATGTTATGGGGGCTATTGTGGCCTCCCGAGGCCTAGACAGAAAAGTCCATAAGTTCCAATGCCTGTAGTGATCTTAAGTCTGTTATGGAAGCATGGATATAGGAATTATATCCATCGCTGGAAGTCTTTAACATTATCTCGACGGTGGCTTAAGTCTGTACCCTATACCTTATCCGTGCTATTAGTAACCGTCGATCAGGTTCAACATTGTGCCACGGATGGTGCCACGAGTCCAGATTTCATGTTTTACAGAACGAACACTATTTTATAATATAGTCTCATAATAATGAGCTTTGTTGGAGCACAAGTAAGATTGCAAATCAATTAAACTATCGTTAAGGTTCGTATTACGCCGTTCGACACCCTTGGCATCCTATACATTAACGTACTAAATCCATAGTCTAGTCATTACTAATAGAAGGGAGGAATGAGAGTGTTTACGCCCGGGGTTTCGCCGTGCCAATATTTTACTTTTAAGCCTAGATCAGTACCTGCCTCCACTTTTGACCCCTACTAACGCATAAATCGGAACTAACTTTTAGTCTGAATCAGAACCTACCTCATCTTTTTACCCCTTCTGTGGCACAGAGCAGAACTAGTTTCAAACTCGAAATTTCGACGTATGCTACAATTTGAATATAAAACAATGTTTTAATAACGTATTAATATGCAATATGTAACGTACATCTCAGAACCTAAATCATCTTTGGCCTACATCAGAACCTACATCATCTTTGGCCTGCGTCAGAACCTACATCATCTTTGGCCTACATCAGAACCTACAATCTACATCCCGCACAGGAGTGCAAATCTAACACTCGCTCACGAGAGCAAAGCTAACCCCACACAAGAGTGCCGCGTAACCAACAAGGGAAAGATGAAGGACCCGGATTGAAACCAAGCCGAAACCGAATCTAAGGAATTATGGAAGCAACGGCCTATAGGCGGACTCGGGTGCCCCCGGGGACGCGAGTCCCCGTACCCACTCACGGGCCTCATTCCGTGAGTGAGCCCCTGAGTGAACTCCGATCGGAGCAATATCAATTTCAAGACAAAACTATCAATTTAGGAAAGTTGAACTTTGAACGTTCAAAAGCAGATTCCAATTACAAATCCAAAAATTAATATTGAAGGTGTTTGTTGATGGTACGTGAATTCAGAAATAGAAACTCTGTATTTAATTGAAAAGAATTGCTGAAGCTGAGAGAAAGGAAAACGAATAAAGTCTTACATGCTACTATAAAATACTTATTAACGCAAATTTTAAGTGTGCAGCTATTAACTCGATATTGTCCACTACATGCCAGGTACTACAGTTTAGTTATAAGTTATAGTATCTAGCTAATTGTGGACAATACCGATTGCCCAGGTTTCACCATGAGGAGGTTGCTGCACAAGAGACCCGAAATGGAGTCAGAACGAAGTCAGCCTTCATTCTGTCTCCCTTTCTTACAACGACGATTCTTAGAAACTAAGTTCGCAGGTCGCTATATGGAAAAGTAGTCTTTTTCATGGAAAAGACTTATTTTCTATTTAGCGTATGTCGAGTAATTATTGCTGGGAAAGGTGTGAATCGGACAGGAAGTTTCCGATCCACGAGGGACCAAAGGCGAATCAGGCAGAAGGCTCTGATTCTTTCAAAGAGAGAAACAAGATCCAACCAGAGATGAATGCTCTGGTTCAGGGGTGACGTGACGCATTGAGCAGCTTTCCGTCACTCCATCATGAAGAGCGATGGCCAAAAAAAGCGTTCAAACGATTTTTTGACGCAACTGGGGGCCTTGAGAACGCAAGCGTTAACATGACTAGCCCAGGATTACGTTAACGCGGAGCGAACATCAAGAAAACGAATAAATAAGTCTCTCAGACATCCCACCAATGACATCTGACAGAACCTGCAAGCAAGGCAGAAGGCTGTGTCGGATTCAGAAAACGGGACGAGCAAAGTCAAGTTACGGCAATAATTACTCGACATAATTACAACGACGATTGACAATCTTAATAACTAACGCACAAATTACAAATTGATTATTAGTTACCTATTAGTTACCTATTTTATATAAAATATAGTTACCTATTTATATAAAACAATTAAACTGTAGGTTCTGATGCAGGCCAAAGGTGATATGGGTTCTGAGATGTATGATACATATTGCATATTGATTCGTTATTAAAACATTATTTTATATTCAAATTGAATAATTGGTGGAAGCTAGTTCTCAGTCATGCGTTAGAGGGGGTGAAGAGATGAGTTAGGTTCTGTTCCATGCTAATAGTTAGTTTTGATCCATGCGTTAGAGGGGGTAAAATGATGAGGTAGGATCTGATCCAGGCTATATTTAGGTTAGAGGGCAGCACTGTACCGGGCACGACAAAACCCCGGGCGTGAGCACTCTCATTCCTCTCTACTAATAACACGAAATTCTTGTGTATCATCATAAGGATTTTTAAACTTTTTACAGCTCAAATTAGATGGAGAAGGATGCACTATATGATAAATTTATTTAGATTTGAAGTAAAATTTGAAATCGTATTGGACAATTTATAAACCTCGGACGATAACTTAGAGGAAAATTAATGAAATACAAGCGGTTACTTCGAATCGATTTCAGAATGTATTCCTGAAGGAAATTTTTAACTTTCAAGAGCTTGAATTAGAGCTACAATATTGCACTGTAGAATGGATCTGTTTTGATTCGAAGGAAAATTCAAAATCATGTCGGAAAATTAATAAATCCCGATCAATAGTATAGAAAAAAATTGAGAGGAATTTGAATACTTCAAATCGATTTAACAATATATTCTCCAAAGAATGTTTTAACATTCCAGGAGTTTAATTAAAGGTGGAAGGTTAGCGTTTAAGTTTAAAGGGTAATTCTAAATCATCTCAGAAAATCGATGAAAATCAATCATTTTCAGGGACAAAACTGACCATCAGTAGACTGAAAGAAAAGATGCAAAGACTTTGCAGTCAGCCTAATAATTCTAATTGCACAATATAGAGCGCTACTATTTTTCTTTTCAAAGTACAGCACTCTAATTGAAACAAATATGCTCCTCTGTAACTCGGTTTCAGTTCCCAGTAACCGCAACCGCATCTGTGGTTTATCTTTCAAGTACCGCTCCCAGGAGGAGGCTTGATGACAACATTCGCAGGGATTAAGACGCGATTACGCTTTCACCGCGAACGCGACGTAGTCTGCAGAATTCGTGGGTATAGTACCAGTAACTTTTTCGAAGCCCGATCGAATACATACCATTCAATATTTATGGACCACTGGGGCAACCCCCGACTATGCGAATCCTGGGAAGCTTTTTCGATCCTGCGGGTAGCTCCTCGTGATGTGAAATACCTTCACGGATCATCGGTTCGATTGTTCACGAAAATATCACGCCACGATCCTCGATTCATAGTCGTTTCCGAACTTTTCCTTCCAGTTTTTCGAAGGTTTATTTTTATCGAAGGTTTCCAGTACTCGTGGGACGTGCTTTGAAGCTTGATCGGATAGAAAACTAGGGAAAATACAGTTGGCTTGCGTACGTTTCGAATGAATTATTCCATGTATTCCGGGGACTCGATTAATTCGTTAATGTCATATAAAATGCAAAGGTAGAAGGGAAACGCTAACTTTTCATTCGATTTTAGGACACGGAATATTTTAGTATATAGTTACAGATACAGTTTTAAAAAGTCTTTTATTATCATGATAGGTCCAGTAAATGATGAATGGATACAACGGAAGTTAATCGTCGCCTGTCGTTATCGGCATTTTCTTTTTCTGGTGTATCACCATGACGTTTCCTTTAAAAAAGCATTGACTCATCCGGTTGCACACACCTACATTGTTATAATTATAAACGATGTTGTAACGGTAACCTTTTTTTTGAGGTTAGCTGAGATAGTTATAATTATCTCGTTTGAACGATGGTTAAAGATCATTGGAGACGAATATCTGGTAAAAGATATTCTGGGAACTCTAGAAATGTCTCAAATAAATTTTCTTTGGGACGAACAACGCGAATTCCGACGCTCGATGTTTATACAGAAGTCCGTAAAGGAATCATCCGAACGGTTATCGCTCGTCAAGACGACAACGTGAATTTCGACCCTCGAGTTTATACCGGTGCACGGATTTACCGAATTTACCAAAGATCCGTGCCCGCGTCTCGCCATTAATCCCGCACGCTCGCTAATACCTTCGCCGCAGCGATTCCCGATAGTATTTACGCATGCGTATCAGAATTCTGCTAAACCAATAGAGTAGAATTTGAATAGTGTATGCATGTGTGTGTAGGAGAGGGAGAGTACGACGAAATGTGTGTGCGTGTGTGTGTGTGTGTGTGTGTGCGTGAGAGAGAGAGAGAGAGAGAGAGAGAGAGAGAGAGAGAGAGAGAGAGAGAGAGAGAGAGAGAGAGAGAGAGAGAGAGAGAGAGAGAGAGAGAGAGAGAGAGAGAGCGTGATTGAAAGACGGTACGATTGAGGCGCGATCCGTTTGAGATGCGTCATGATTGTGAGTCGGTATGTCTGCAGCCACGTGCGAAAGAGCGGCCGAATGCGATTGAATACGGCCGAGTGGATAAGCTATGCGTGAGCAAACGTGCGAAACAGTATTGTGGATGAGCTCTGCGTGAGCGAACGTGTGTTAAAATAAGAATAAAGGACCCGGTTGTCAAAGTTGAACATTTTTGTTCCTTTCCTCAACGCGATCCGAGAATTCTAATCCCACAATAGTAATTCAGATGATCTACACCTTTGCACCAATTTAGCAAACGAGCGATTGAGGACCAGTCGCAGCACCCATGTAATCTGTCGAATAATCGGAGGAATTGCATAGATGGAGACAAGCACTAAACCTAGGTCACACCGCCACACCTAAGAGTTTATTCCTCAGCACAATTTGTGGTTTCGGAATAATCTTCTGTAGTTGGGTGGAATGGTCTCGATCGTGCGAAATTCGATCGTTTTATCGCAACACGTCTAGCAAAAATAGAAACAGTCAAACGGTCCGCCCGGAATGCTCCTGAGGGAAGCGATTGTTGCCCACTTCTTTAGAAACTCACAAGAGTGTGAGAAAACAATCAGAAAATGACGGCAGGGCACGCGTACGTGAGCTGGGCGACACTTCGATTACCCAGACGAAGTTGTGAGCGATATTAACGTCAATTATGAACAGAACGGTGAATACGCCAGACTTTCTTGTCCACTCCGTCGCAAAGGCGCTCGAGTACAAGCTGAAGGTGGCGGCAGAGTAAGTTTTGCAATGAGCGACACCCCAGTTGCCTGAAAGGATCTAAGAGACGTGTCGCGAACACGGACTTAAGGACTGTGCATTATGCTGCGGGGGTGAGGCGAAAGACGGAAGGGGTATCAACTTGTCGGCCATCTTGGATGGCAAACACTGTGGTGCGCTCTATAGGCAGTGTTGGGATATGTCGCAAGATTTCACGCGCATGCGCGGCGATTCCAGCCTCAGTAAAGTAAGATTCTCGATAAAATGGGGTACCTTGAGCAGCCAGCAGAATTTTAAAAAATTGGTATGATTTGATTCAGAAAAATGAGTGTATAACATGTGTGTTTGTGTATATTTTGTAACTCGTAGGACACGTCATGAAGTCTTTTTGTCCGGAATAGATTGTTCCGAGACATTCCTGCCAATATAACTGTCTCAAGGCTCCACTACCTCTGTCATCATGATATAGATACATTACTGTTTTGGCCGCGCATGCACGTGAAATCTTGCACTACATCCCAACGCTATCTATAGGCAACTTTAAATACTAGTTGCGCGAATTTGCAATGCAATCATGTGGGAAATAGATACACATAATTTATTTATAAATTTATATTGGAGCCGAATGTGCAATATTTTGTATATATATATACATATATATACATATATATATATATATACATATATATATATACATATATATATACATATATATATATATATATATATATATATATATATATATATATATATATATATACAGATATATATACAAATACACTTGTTATGCATTCATTTTTCAGAATCAAATCATATCAATGTTCCCGCAACGTTATATAGATGGCAACACTAATTTTGCCATCCAACATGGCCGCAGTCTACCATCCCTCCCCGCTCGTGGCACGACCCCTCTCACCCATAAACCCACTTTATGCTCAGTTCTTTAAGTCCGTGGTCGCGAACGACTAGCAGCAGAACTTGCCCGACGGATCATATTCGAAACCACCTCTCACGAGTTCAAACAGGGACGCCTAGAAATGACGGTAGAGCACATTAACCCTTTGCACTCAGAGCTATTTCAACTAAAAAACCAAACATTTCTTCTAACCTAAAATATTTCCATCGTACACAAGTTTTTTTCGTTATATGCGTATGAAACTGATATAGTACCTCACACAATATTTGAATGTTTAGTAGTTTATTGGATATGAAAAAATTTAATCATGTAAACAATATTCTGAATAATGCTGTAGCAATTTGTAGTGGCGCCTCAGAGTCGCCATTCGAGTGCTAAGGGTTAATATGAGCTGAGCGACACTTTCGACTGTGAGCTAATGTGAGCGACGGAACAATTCCCAATCCAACGTTGTTTGTTTACGACGCGGATAGTATTAAATTGCGATGACTGATGTTAGAAGAAAAAAAGAAAACAGAAACATTGTCCATTCGACAAGTTCGCTTCGATCCAAGCTTATATATTCCTGCTAAATCGTGTGTGACTACTACAAGATGCGCGTCCGATTTTATCAACGATATCCGGGTTCCGTTTTAGGCTGTGCCACGGCGCGGTTTGTGCTCGTACTCATTAGAACATAGTAAAGCAGTCTTCATATACAAAATAAATACACTACTTTCTTTTTTGTGCCTTTACTTTGTTTTCCAAACTCAATATTCGATTTAAAAATGAAACAAGCAAGACGTACCGCATTAAGTACGGGTTTATAGAACAGCCTTTATGGCATTCTGGAGGGTAGTTTCTTTAATGAGGACACCTTGTATCGGGGTCGCGTGTATCTTTTAAATGGTCTATGTATTTAGGTCCCACCGTTATCCGAAGTGTCTACCAGCCAGATAACGTATACGAACGAATCAGCATTGAACAGCGGCGTGTTTGCACGCGTGTGGATGCATTGACACAGACGATCGTGCGCGAAATAGCATAACGTTTCTCGTCCACCGTGGCACGTTCGCTCCTAACGATCCATAATCGTTCTTCTCCTTCCTTCGGATGAAACGACTTGTAAGCGATAGTCGCATAAACTCTAAAGCAATAACGCGAACCCGAATTGCTACTTCTTTCCGATACCTTTTTTCTCAAATAACGACTCTCTATTATCTATGTATCATTTAATTTTAATAATCTAAACACTTTTATGATTTAACATTATGGACCAATATACTGTATTTAATGGTGAAGCTTGAAAATGTCATACTATGAACATGTGAGTAATTAAATAGACAAACACGTGTGTAAAAAAAGTTCGTTGAAAAATTATAATTTTAAATGATCCAATGAATTTTTGATCATTTCATAAGGGGTTACGCATTTGGTAGGTTTTTGATTGCCAGGTCAGTGAATGCAATCTACAATAAGCACAATTACATTATTTAGTATACAGCAAATAGATTGGTAAGACAATCCTAATAGAAACTTTGTTTTTTAATTATATTTTATGAAACTTTTACCAACATATTTAACCAATACGCTGGTGTTAATGTTTTATTTACTCTCTATCCTTTTTTCGCCAGCGACAATAGATCAAGAGATAGTGTCTATACATAGTGTCTGTAGTGACTATTCAGTCCCGAAATTGTCACACCAGTCCAGACACTGTTGCATTCCGATAAAGCCCTAACAGGTAGCATCTCCTATTTCCATGACGTAGCTCACCGGCGCTATAGTTACCCATAGAAAGTGAACGGACGTGACACAGTTACGCGACATTCATCAAAACATTCGCCAAAGCATGCAACAGTCGGCGAACGTACTCGTACTCGTACACGTAGTAACGAGTAACAGGACAGTAACTTCAAACTTCGAAAAGCTGACTTCACTGCCGGTTACACATCGACGTATACTCCGCGCATGATAAACTCCGCTACAAATTCAACGCTACAAGACAGCAGAGAAAGAGGGACGGATGAAGGAAGAGAGAAAGACCAAGGGGAGAAAGGGAGAGTGAAACAGAGAGAAGGGAGTAGGTGGACAACAGAGAGAGAGGGGGGGGGGAGAGAGAGAGGGAAATAAGCCCCGTTAAGCCTATGAATGCTCGCCGAGCGCCGATAACAGAATTACTGCTGAGGGCTGTTTACACCGGGGCTACTACAGCCGCGTCGGGCGCAGCTAATTGTTTTAACCGCCCGTACTTAACTACGCGGCTCAATAAGTCCCGGATTTATGTAGCCACCTACGGAGACCCGTGGCACAATGACGGCTTTAACGAACCAGTCACGATAACGCCCGACAATTCCACGAATAAAGGCTGCACAATGTCCGAGATACGCCGGATGCAAATTTCCCCGCTGTTACCTACACGCCTGTTAATCGAGCCGATCGGTTTCCTTGTCGTTCACTTCTTTTCCATAGGGGATCCTCCTGAGGCCAGCGTTATGTTACACGTCGCCTGCAACGAGACTCGCTCAACCCTCTTAGAACACGGTGCTCTGGAAACAAGGTTTCAATGGAGCATAACAATTGTGATAAACCTCCTGTAATACAATATGCTTACACGCGAATTTATTGTCACCATAAACCGATGCAGAGGCAATCACTACAACCCTTGCCCCTTTTTTGACAGGAGTAGGCATCACAAACGATGCTAGATTCAGTTTCAATAATGAGAATCAAGATTTAACACTTTGACTGCCAAACCAGCGAGCTCAGAAATTCCGTAAAATCAAATGGTAGATTTAATTGATTTTAATTGCGTATATACAGTTGTACTGTTGCATTTAAACTTAAATAAAAAACGACATGGAAAGCGAGACGAAATTGCTCCGCATTTAACGTGTTAATAAAATAAAAATTGAAAAATAAATAAATATGTATGATACCACCGAGTATTCCATTAACATTCTTACATTCTACAGGTCCTAACCAGGAAAGATAATTCACTATCAGTTTAGGATAAATCGTTCTATCTTCTAATCCAGACTTAACCCCAAACCTACTCTGATCACTCTTTCAATTATTAAAATGCTTTTATTTATTAATACTACTAAACAACGATACTAAACGATAATAAACTCTTTTTTACCATAACTTTTTTATAAACTGTGACTCCCAACTAAAACCTTCAGGACGATGACCTTGACAACATGTAGTAGGCAAACATAGTAGGCAACGCGAACAAGAGTCGAAAGTCGAAACAACCTTTGTTTTACATATATGTATCCTTGTATACCGTTCTCCACACACGTTTTATTAAACTTGTACAGTTATTCGGAAACCCGATTGTTCTCTTTATTTTATTTGTTACCTTTCTTTGAGGCGTGTATATCAGCGGCTCACTAATTGTAGTTTGAGCACTGACACGACATAACAGTCTGTCGGTAAGAAGCTAGTACATATAAGTTTTACAAATGTTATTTCAAATAATTGAACAAAAAAAAATAATGACATTTCAGAAAACAAAACTACCGCGAAAATGGTGTTATAATTTACCGCGTATAAAAAGTGCCGCGTAAATGAAGGGACGGGAGTACAAGGACCACGCGTCCGTCTCTGATATCTGTCCCAAATCGACTCGTCAACTGTCAGTTGGTTAACAGTATTTTGACAACCCCTCTCTTCTATTATTTCTGTAGGGGTTGTTCACCGCAGAGCAATATTAAAAAGTCACTGAAATCAGCGGTGGCTCCCTTAATGTAAATATTTACCAAACTTACAAATTCATATGGTATCCTATCTTTTTGTCCCTATAGTACGAAGCTCAATGCGTTATCATTTTGTCCAAGAGCGTAGCACGCCCTTCTCGTAACGCTATCCGCGAACGATGTGAAATTTAGCGCGCCCACGGCCGTTGGAGGCTACCCTTAGAATTTTAATGATCGATCCGCGGAGAATCGCAAACGCTCCCGTCAAGACTAACAATAAGCACCACCACCGACGTTTCATTTCCTCTCGGGGCATCTGTCCGGCCCCTGAATTCGGAATCCCCTTCGTTTTTGCGGGGAAGATCCATGGGAATGATACCGAGGCCAGCTTGCCGCGAGCGCGCACCAACTTTTTGGGTTTACTGCCGCGTGATTAAAACGTCTCCGCTGTCTCCTGTCGCGAATTAAGAAGGTAAATCACGTCTGGTTTTAATAGCACCACGTTTGCAGGACTGAGTCCCGGCAAGGCTCTGTCATTACTCTCGTTTGTCCCGTTGGACCGCGTTCAAAGCTGCACGGCCTTCCTGGTCCATCGAATTAGTACCGCTCAACGTTTTCGACATTTTTCCTGCTTTTAGGGAAATTGGTAGCCCCGGACGTGGCTTAACTGCAATCTTTATTTAGTATTTAGATGACGCGTGCGTGTGTGTTAATTGCTTGTGATTCCACGTTTTGCTTTGATTAATGATCGTGTACCTTCTGACGTGCTCGGTTGTAGATTGAGTTATTACCGCTGAAATGAGTTCTGTATGATTAATTTAGCTCGGTTAATTCGCTCTATTCGAATGAAAATATAAACGTGCAGAGTGCTAGATTTATTGAAATCATTACGCATCATTTTTCTTCCACATATTTTTAAGCTTGCTTCTTTCAAATCTATTGTAATCCTCTGGTTTGATTTAATATGAATAGTTAATAATTCAATCTGCCTGTTAGAAAAATCAAATTTAGGTGGCACCCAAGTCAGGTCAGTCGAAGTTTAATAATTGTGATGCGCGATCGGACTCTCAGAAACGTGTTTTAAGAAGACGATTTTAAAATTGATTCTATTCAACCAACAAGTTAAGATACGTAGTATTTATACGTAGTCTAAACTTTCTGAATTATTCCAAATATCAGACTATGTCTTTCGATTTCACTTGAATTATAATATTTTTGGTATTATTATTTTGATTTGTAAGGAGCAGACTACGCATTCTATTACAGATATAAATTTTTATGGATTATTTAACAGAAATTGCCGCAAAAAGATATTTCTTTTAATATGGGGCCTATTATATTCCAAAGGGCATCAAAATCATGTTAATTGTTATTAAATGTCAAAAATGTTTTAAAAGTACCAATTGTAAATAATTAATATTTACAATACTTTTCTTTCATCTACCTAATATTTTATGTCTCCTTAATATTTGTATGCAGCAAGTTATAATTTTAAATAGAACTTCGTTGACTGCACCGCACTCCAGAAATTGACCTGTTTTCTATACATTTATGGAATGTCAACAGAATCTCGATTTACTACAGAAAATATTTTCTTCTCGTCGTCAATGAAAATATAACTATGTCGCCAATAATGTTCTCCCATCAATACTAAACTACCACAAGTTCAAATCTTCTTCCAAAATACTACTGAACAAATTTTCGATAATAGTGCTTGCACAATCACACTCCGAATAACCAATACGTCAGGATTCAAAGCAAGGGATGATTTTACATTTGCTTTTTTGGTTCACTCTTTGGCAATCGTCGTGGTTTATTAAGATTTTGTAGACAGTAATAGATTGATCCTATTAAATGTATCCTACTAAACGTGTATTTAAAATTCCTTATTATGGATAGAAGGTTTGGTCGAAATACCTTGTAACGCCTTGTTTAAAATAATGAATATATTTATTCGTCGACGTATTTTGTGATTCTTTACAGTCTGTTCGTTTTTGTAATTCTTAAATAGATGCATAGTCAGGTTAATACCTTTTGAATATGCCGCGCTCTTATCGACCACAAGTTCGGCAAGTGCGACATCTACATTCGTCTCTACATGTTACATACAGGTTTTTGTAGTTTCATGCAGGGATCAAAAACCTAACCCGAATCGGATTCGGTTCTCAATAACCCGCTGTAACCCGTGTAGCTTTGAGAACCGGCTACTAGATGGCCAACTGTAACCCGGTTAACCCGGTAAGAGCGGGTTATGGTCGGAAAGCTTTAAAACAGGAAGTGCAATCGTAACTCGAATCGGTTTCGGTTCTTTGTAACCAATGAAACACTGTATCCCACATTAAGAGAGGGCTTTGAGTACGAAGTTTGAACTTCTTTTCTTATTTATAATATAATTATGCTTTGGTGCCAATCAGGTGAATTTATCTATGAATAAATTTTTAATAATATGAGAACAACTTATTATTGATGTAAAGAAATTTGTCTTTTCAGTAATTGTGAAGTGTGTCGCGAGAGTAGCGAGAGGCAAAGAGCGGAAAGGAAAAGGGATTGATGAATTTTTTTTCGATTTTCTAATGTTATGGGCCACCCACCCATTCCCATTCTTATTTCACACATCGTGTTCAGTGTCGATTATTGATATAGTATATGCTTTCAAAAGATTATTATTAATTTTTATTTATTTATAAAGTTAAGAATAAAGCAATTGATATTTTAGTTTCTTTAATAATTGAATTAGTTATTTAATAGTTTGATAGTTAATGTAAACAGTTAAATAAATAGATAGTAAATTTAAGTTGTAAAAGAAAGTGGAAACTATAAACGTAATTAAAATGGATCGTGAACATCCTGTGCGTCAATATTTATAATTAGTTTACGATTCAGGTTATACGGCGGGTTAGGTTTCGTGAATCTCTATTTAATAGTAACCCGCTCTCTCTAGGATTTGAGAACCGTTCCCTCGAGGTTAGTATGGGTTACAGCGGGTTACAGTAACCTTCCTTGGTTAATCGGGTTTTGGTTAGGTTAGGCATCGGGTTAGAATCCCTGGTTTCATGTCTCCCTTACTCACTTCAAATATACAGGGTGTCCCGCGACTCATGGTCAATTGATGAGGGGGTGATTCTACATGTAAAAATGAGTCGGAAAGAAAGGATAAGATTTTTTCAGTTGTAGCTTCGTTTCCGAGAAAATCGTGTTTAAAGATTCCTCGGGTTCGCGTGCATTAGCATCTGCACAGAGTCGACTTGGTTGGTCGATGATCAGACGCCCCAGACAGCACGAGTCGTCTTAGAGACGTCCTTTTTACGTCTGTTTTAGGTCTGAGCGTCTTACATCTCAAAAAGGCGCCTTTGAGGCGTCTCAGAGGCGCCTTCTTGGTGGCGTCTTTTTTGCGTCTGAAATATGGCGTCTCAGAGGCGTCTTTTCCGAGACTGAACAACTTGAATTTTTTTGGAGATGTTACGACAGGGATCAGTTTACTGTGCAGAGATTAAAATACTGGTTCTTAACACTAAACCTACCACGGTCAAATGACCGGTTTTATATTTTGCATATTTTATATTTAGAAATTGGAAATATTCGTTTATGTAAAATAATGGAATAAATTCCCTTGATCAAGCATCTATTATATTAAAAATAACAGACAATCTGAATAAATCTAGGCTTGCCATTTTTATAAGGCAACATTCGTCGATAGTTTTAATGCTTGGTAGATTTAGTGTTAAGTTTCCTATTTTTTTGGAGTGATAATGAAAATATTTTTCAAAATATCATTTATTATAAACACATGGATGATAAAAGTAGAGAAATTCCTTATATAGACTTTTACTATTTGATTGATTTTTTTTCACGGAATTAAATAAAAAAGGGTAATATATGCGAAACTGATGAGCTATTG
>CAJYYI030000522.1:0-11668 GCA_913789915.3 Sphecodes monilicornis
TACTAGAATATACTAGAATATAGCAGAATATACTAGAATATACTAGAATATACTAGAATATTCCAGAATATACAAGATTATACTTGAATATACTAGAATATAGCAGAATATGCTAGAATGTACTAGAATATACTAGAATAAACCAGATTATACTACAATATACTACAATGTACTAGAATATACTAGAATATACCAGAATATACCAGAATATACTAGAATATACCGGAATATACAAGAATATACTAGAATATAGTAGAATATGCTAGAATATACTAGAATATACTAGAATATACTTGAATATACCAGAATATACTATAATATACTAGAATATACCAGAATATACTAGAATATAGTAGAATATACTAGAATATTCCAGAATATACAAGATTATACTAGAATATACTAGAATATAGCAGAATATGCTAGAATGTACTAGAATGTACTAGAATATTCCAGAATATACAAGTTTATACTAGAATATACAAGAATATAGCAGAATATGCTAGAATGTACTAGAATATACTAGAATAAACCAGATTATACTAGAATATACTACAATGTACTAGAATATACTAGAATATTCCAGAATATACAAGATTATACTAGAATATACTAGAATATAGCAGAATATACCAGAATATACTAGAATATACCGGAATATACAAGAATATACTAGAATATAGTAGAATAAGCTAGAATATACCGGAATATACTAGAATATACTAGAATATACTACAATATACCAGATTATACTAGAATATACTACAATGTACTAGAATATACTAGAATATACCAGAATATAACAGAATATACCAGAATATACCAGAATATACCAGAATATACCGGAATATACAAGAATATACTAGAATATAGCAGAATATGCTAGAATGTACTAGAATGTACTAGAATATACTAGAATATACCAGAATATACCAGAATATACTAGAATATACCGGAATATACAAGAATATACTAGAATATAGTAGAATATGCTAGAATATACCGGAATATACTAGAAAATACTAGAATATACTAGAATATACCAGATTATACTAGAATATACTACAATGTACTAGAATATACTAGAATATACCAGAATATACCAGAATATACCAGAATATACCAGAATATACCAGAATATACCGGAATATACAAGAATATACTAGAATATAGCAGAATATGCTAGAATATACCGGAATATACTAGAATATACTAGAATATACTAGAATATACCAGAATGTACTAGAATATACTAGAATATACAAGAATATTCCAGAATATACAAGATTATACTAGAATATACTAGAATATAGCAGAATATGCTAGAATATACTAGAATATACCAGAATATACTAGAATATACTAGAATATACCAGAATATACTAGAATATACTAGAATATACTAGAATATTCCAGAATATACAAGATTATACTAGAATATACTAGAATATACCAGAATATACTAGAATATACCAGAATATACTAGAATATACCAGAATATACTAGAATATACAAGATTATACTAGAATATACTAGAATATACCAGAATATACTAGAATATACTAGAATATACTAGAATATACCAGAATATACTAGAATATAGTAGAATATACTAGAATATAGCAGAATATACTAGAATATACTAGAATATACTAGAATATTCCAGAATATACAAGTTTATACTAGAATATACTAGAATATAGCAGAATATGCTAGAATGTACTAGAATATACTAGAATAAACCAGATTATACTAGAATATACTACAATGTACTAGAATATACTAGAATATACCATAATATACTAGAATATACTAGAATATACTAGAATATACTTGAATATACCAGAATATACTAGAATATACTAGAATATACCAGAATATACTAGAATATAGTAGAATATACTAGAATATTCTAGAATATACAAGATTATACTAGAATATACTAGAATATAGCAGAATATGCTAGAATGTACTAGAATGTACTAGAATATACTAGAATATACCAGATTATACTAGAATATACTACAATGTACTAGAATATACTAGAATATACCAGAATATACCAGAATATACTAGAATATACCGGAATATACAAGAATATACTAGAATATAGTAGAATATGCTAGAATATACCGGAATATACTAGAAAATACTAGAATATACTAGAATATACCAGATTATACTAGAATATACTACAATGTACTAGAATATACTAGAATATACCAGAATATACCAGAATATACCAGAATATAACAGAATATACCAGAATATACCGGAATATACAAGAATATACTAGAATATAGCAGAATATGCTAGAATGTACTAGAATGTACTAGAATATACTAGAATATACCAGAATATACCAGAATATACTAGAATATACCGGAATATACAAGAATATACTAGAATATAGTAGAATATGCTAGAATATACCGGAATATACTAGAAAATACTAGAATATACTAGAATATACCAGATTATACTAGAATATACTACAATGTACTAGAATATACTAGAATATACCAGAATATACCAGAATATACCAGAATATACCAGAATATACCAGAATATACCGGAATATACAAGAATATACTAGAATATAGCAGAATATGCTAGAATATACCGGAATATACTAGAATATACTAGAATATACTAGAATATACCAGAATGTACTAGAATATACTAGAATATACAAGAATATTCCAGAATATACAAGATTATACTAGAATATACTAGAATATAGCAGAATATGCTAGAATATACTAGAATATACCAGAATATACTAGAATATACTAGAATATACAAGAATATACTAGAATATACTAGAATATACTAGAATATTCCAGAATATACAAGATTATACTAGAATATACTAGAATATACCAGAATATACTAGAATATACCAGAATATACTAGAATATACCAGAATATACTAGAATATACAAGATTATACTAGAATATACTAGAATATACCAGAATATACTAGAATATACTAGAATATACTAGAATATACCAGAATATACTAGAATATAGTAGAATATACTAGAATATAGCAGAATATACTAGAATATACTAGAATATACTAGAATATTCCAGAATATACAAGTTTATACTAGAATATACTAGAATATAGCAGAATATGCTAGAATGTACTAGAATATACTAGAATAAACCAGATTATACTAGAATATACTACAATGTACTAGAATATACTAGAATATACCATAATATACTAGAATATACTAGAATATACTAGAATATACTTGAATATACCAGAATATACTAGAATATACTAGAATATACCAGAATATACTAGAATATAGTAGACTATACTAGAATATTCTAGAATATACAAGATTATACTGGAATATACTAGAATATAGCAGAATATGCTAGAATGTACTAGAATGTACTAGAATATACTAGAATATACCAGATTATACTAGAATATACTACAATGTACTAGAATATACTAGAATATACCAGAATATACCAGAATATACTAGAATATACCGGAATATACAAGAATATACTAGAATATAGTAGAATATGCTAGAATATACCGGAATATACTAGAAAATACTAGAATATACTAGAATATACCAGATTATACTAGAATATACTACAATGTACTAGAATATACTAGAATATACCTGAATATACCAGAATATACCAGAATATAACAGAATATACCAGAATATACCGGAATATACAAGAATATACTAGAATATAGCAGAATATGCTAGAATATACCGGAATATACTAGAATATACTAGAATATACTAGAATATACCAGAATGTACTAGAATATACTAGAATATACAAGAATATTCCAGAATATACAAGATTATACTAGAATATACTAGAATATAGCAGAATATGCTAGAATATACTAGAATATACCAGAATATACTAGAATATACTAGAATATACAAGAATATACTAGAATATTCCAGAATATACAAGATTATACTAGAATATACTAGAATATAACAGAATATGCTAGAATATACTAGAATATACTAGAATAAACCAGATTATACTAGAATATACTACAATGTACTAGAATATACTAGAATATACCAGAATATACCAGAATATACTAGAATATACCGGAATATACAAGAATATACTAGAATATAGTAGAATATGCTAGAATATACCAGAATATACGAGAATATACTAGAATATACTAGAATATAGCAGAATATACTAGAATATACTAGAATATACTAGAATATTCCAGAATATACAAGATTATACTTGAATATATTAGAATATAGCAGAATATGCTAGAATGTACTAGAATATACTAGAATATACCAGATTATACTAGAATATACTACAATGTACTAGAATATACTAGAATATAGCAGAATATGCTAGAATGTACTAGAATGTACTAGAATATACTAGAATATACCAGATTATACTAGAATATACTACAATGTACTAGAATATACTAGAATATACCAGAATATACCAGAATATACTAGAATATAACGGAATATACAAGAATATACTACAATATACTAGAATATACTAGAATATTCCAGAATATACAAGATTATACTAGAATATACTAGAATATACCAGAATGTACCAGAATATAATAGAATATACTAGAATATACTAGAATATACTAGAATATACCAGAATATACCAGAATATACTAGAATATACCGGAATATACAAGAATATACTAGAATATAGTAGAATATGCTAGAATATACCGGAATATACTAGAATATACCAGAATATACCAGATTATACAGAATATACTACAATGTACTAGAATATACTAGAATATACCAGAATATACCAGAATATACCAGAATATACCGGAATATACAAGAATATACTAGAATATAGTAGAATATGCTAGAATATGCCGGAATATACTAGAATATACTAGAATATACCAGAATATACCAGATTATACTAGAATATACTACAATGTACTAGAATATACTAGAATATACCAGAATATACCAGAATATACTAGAATATACCGGAATATACAAGAATATACTAGAATATAGTAGAATATGATAGAATATACCGGAATATACTAGAATATACTAGAATATACTAGAATATACCAGAATGTACTAGAATATACTAGAATATAATAGGATATACCGGAATATACTAGAATATACTAGAATATACTAGAATATACCAGATTATAGTAGAATATACTACAATGTACTAGAATATACTAGAATATACCAGAATATACCAGAATATACCAGAATATACTAGAATATTCCAGAATATACAAGATTATACTAGAATATACTAGAATATAGCAGAATATACTAGAATATACTAGAATATACTAGAATATTCCAGAATATACAAGATTATACTAGAATATACTAGAATATAGCAGAATATGCTAGAATGTACTAGAATATACTAGAATAAACCAGATTATACTAGAATATACTACAATGTACTAGAATATACTAGAATATACCAGAATATACCAGAATATACTAGAATATACCGGAATATACAAGAATATACTAGAATATACTTGAATATGCTAGAATATAGCAGAATATGCTAGAATGTACTAGAATGTACTAGAATATACTAGAATATACCAGATTATACTAGAATATACTACAATGTACTAGAATATACTAGAATATACCAGAATATACCAGAATATACTAGAATATAACGGAATATACAAGAATATACTAGAATATACTAGAATATACTAGAATATTCCAGAATATACAAGATTATACTAGAATATACTAGAATATACCAGAATGTACCAGAATATAATAGAATATACTAGAATATACTAGAATATACTAGAATATACCAGAATATACCAGAATATACTAGAATATACCGGAATATACAAGAATATACTAGAATATAGTAGAATATGCTAGAATATACCGGAATATACTAGAATATACTAGAATATACTAGAATATACCAGATTATACTAGAATATACTACAATGTACTAGAATATACTAGAATATACCAGAATATACCAGAATATACTAGAATATACCGGAATATACAAGAATATACTAGAATATAGTAGAATATGCTAGAATATACCGGAATATACTAGAATATACTAGAATATACCAGAATATACCAGATTATACTAGAATATACTACAATGTACTAGAATATACTAGAATATACCAGAATATACCAGAATATACTAGAATATACCGGAATATACAAGAATATACTAGAATATAGTAGAATATGCTAGAATATACCGGAATATACTAGAATATACTAGAATATACTAGAATATACCAGAATGTACTAGAATATACTAGAATATAATAGGATATACCGGAATATACTAGAATATACTAGAATATACTAGAATATACCAGATTATACTAGAATATACTACAATGTACTAGAATATACTAGAATATACCAGAATATACCAGAATATACCAGAATATACTAGAATATACCGGAATATACAAGAATATACTAGAATATAGTAGAATATGCTAGAATATACCGGAATATACTAGAATATACTAGAATATACCAGAATATACCAGAATATAATAGAATATACTAGAATATACTAGAATATACTTGAATATACCAGAATATACTATAATATACTAGAATATACCAGAATATACTAGAATATAGTAGAATATACTAGAATATTCCAGAATATACAAGATTATACTAGAATATACTAGAATATAGCAGAATATACTAGAATATACTAGAATATACTAGAATATTCCAGAATATACAAGATTATACTTGAATATACTAGAATATAGCAGAATATGCTAGAATGTACTAGAATATACTAGAATAAACCAGATTATACTACAATATACTACAATGTACTAGAATATACTAGAATATACCAGAATATACCAGAATATACTAGAATATACCGGAATATACAAGAATATACTAGAATATATTAGAATATGCTAGAATATAGCAGAATATGCTAGAATGTACTAGAATGTACTAGAATATACTAGAATATACCAGATTATACTAGAATATACTACAATGTACTAGAATATACTAGAATATGCCAGAATATACCAGAATATACTAGAATATAACGGAATATACAAGAATATACTAGAATATACTAGAATATACTAGAATATTCCAGAATATACAAGATTATACTAGAATATACTAGAATATACCAGAATGTACCAGAATATAATAGAATATACTAGAATATACTAGAATATACTAGAATATACCAGAATATACCAGAATATACTAGAATATACCGGAATATACAAGAATATACTAGAATATAGTAGAATATGCTAGAATATGCCGGAATATACTAGAATATACTAGAATATAACAGAATATACCAGATTATACTAGAATATACTACAATGTACTAGAATATACTAGAATATACCAGAATATACCAGAATATACTAGAATATACCGGAATATACAAGAATATACTAGAATATAGTAGAATATGCTAGAATATACCGGAATATACTAGAATATACTAGAATATACCAGAATATACCAGATTATACTAGAATATACTACAATGTACTAGAATATACTAGAATATACCAGAATATACCAGAATATACTAGAATATACCGGAATATACAAGAATATACTAGAATATAGTAGAATATGCTAGAATATACCGGAATATACTAGAATATACTAGAATATACTAGAATATACCAGAATGTACTAGAATATACTAGAATATAATAGGATATACCGGAATATACTAGAATATACTAGAATATACTAGAATATACCAGATTATACTAGAATATACTACAATGTACTAGAATATACTAGAATATACCAGAATATACCAGAATATACCAGAATATACTAGAATATACCGGAATATACAAGAATATACTAGAATATAGTAGAATATGCTAGAATATACCGGAATATACTAGAATATACTAGAATATACCAGAATATACCAGAATATAATAGAATATACGAGAATATACTAGAATATACTTGAATATACCAGAATATACTATAATATACTAGAATATACCAGAATATACTAGAATATAGTAGAATATACTAGAATATTCCAGAATATACAAGATTATACTAGAATATACTAGAATATAGCAGAATATACTAGAATGTACTAGAATATACTAGAATAAACCAGATTATACTACAATATACTACAATGTACTAGAATATACTAGAATATACCAGAATATACCAGAATATACTAGAATATACCGGAATATACAAGAATATACTAGAATATATTAGAATATGCTAGAATATAGCAGAATATGCTAGAATGTACTAGAATGTACTAGAATATACTAGAATATACCAGATTATACTAGAATATACTACAATGTACTAGAATATACTAGAATATACCAGAATATACCAGAATATACTAGAATATAACGGAATATACAAGAATATACTAGAATATACTAGAATATACTAGAATATTCCAGAATATACAAGATTATACTAGAATATACTAGAATATACCAGAATGTACCAGAATATAATAGAATATACTAGAATATACTAGAATATACTAGAATATACTAGAATATACTAGAATATACCAGAATATACCAGAATATACTAGAATATACCGGAATATACAAGAATATACTAGAATATAGTAGAATATGCTAGAATATACCGGAATATACTAGAATATACTAGAATATACTAGAATATACCAGATTATACTAGAATATACTACAATGTACTAGAATATACTAGAATATACCAGAATATACCAGAATATACTAGAATATACCGGAATATACAAGAATATACTAGAATATAGTAGAATATGATAGAATATACCGGAATATACTAGAATATACTAGAATATACTAGAATATACCAGAATGTACTAGAATATACTAGAATATAATAGGATATACCGGAATATACTAGAATATACTAGAATATACTAGAATATACCAGATTATAGTAGAATATACTACAATGTACTAGAATATACTAGAATATACCAGAATATACCAGAATATACCAGAATATACTAGAATATACCGGAATATACAAGAATATACTAGAATATAGTAGAATATGCTAGAATATACCGGAATATACTAGAATATACTAGAATATACCAGAATATACCAGAATATAATAGAATATACTAGAATATACTAGAATATACTTGAATATACCAGAATATACTATAATATACTAGAATATACTTGAATATACCAGAATATACTATAATATACTAGAATATACCAGAATATACTAGAATATAGTAGAATATACTAGAATATTCCAGAATATACAAGATTATACTAGAATATACAAGATTATACTAGAATATACTAGAATATAGCAGAATATACTAGAATATACTAGAATATACTAGAATATTCCAGAATATACAAGATTATACTTGAATGTACTAGAATATAGCAGAATATGCTAGAATGTACTAGAATATACTAGAATATACCAGATTATACTACAATATACTACAATGTACTAGAATATACTAGAATATACCAGAATATACCAGAATATACTAGAATATACCGGAATATACAAGAATATACTAGAATATATTAGAATATGCTAGAATATACCGGAATATACTAGAATATACTGGAATATACTAGAATATACCAGATTATACTAGAATATACTACAATGTACTAGAATATACTAGAATATACCTGAATATACCAGAATATACTAGAATATAACGGAATATACAAGAACATACTAGAATATACTAGAATATACTAGAATATTCCAGAATATACAAGATTATACTAGAATATACTAGAATATACCAGAATGTACCAGAATATAATAGAATATACTAGAATATACTAGAATATATTAGAATATACCAGAATATACCAGAATATACTAGAATATACCGGAATATACAAGAATATACTAGAATATAGTAGAATATGCTAGAATATACCGGAATATACTAGAATATACTAGAATATACCAGAATATACCAGATTATACTAGAATATACTACAATGTACTAGAATATACTAGAATATACTAGAATATACCAGAATGTACTAGAATATACTAGAATATAATAGGATATACCGGAATATACTAGAATATACTAGAATATACTAGAATATACCAGATTATAGTAGAATATACTACAATGTACTAGAATATACTAGAATATACCAGAATATACCAGAATATACCAGAATATACCAGAATATACCGGAATATACAAGAATATACTAGAATATAGCAGAATATGCTAGAATATACCGGAATATACTAGAATATAGCAGAATATGCTAGAATGTACTAGAATATACTAGAATAAACCAGATTATACTACAATATACTACAATGTACTAGAATATACTAGAATATACCAGAATATACCAGAATATACTAGAATATACCGGAATATACAAGAATATACTAGAATATACTAGAATATACCAGAATATAGCAGAATATGCTAGAATGTACTAGAATGTACTAGAATATACTAGAATATACCAGATTATACTAGAATATACTACAATGTACTAGAATATACTAGAATATACCAGAATATACCAGAATATACTAGAATATAACGGAATATACAAGAATATACTAGAATATACTAGAATATACTAGAATATTCCAGAATATACAAGATTATACTAGAATATACTAGAATATACCAGAATGTACAAGAATATAATAGAATATACTAGAATATACTAGAATATACTAGAATATACTAGAATATACCAGAATATACCAGAATATACTAGAATATACCGGAATATACAAGAATATACTAGAATATAGTAGAATATGCTAGAATATGCCGGAATATACTAGAATATACTAGAATATAACAGAATATACCAGATTATACTAGAATATACTACAATGTACTAGAATATACTAGAATATACCAGAATATACCAGAATATACTAGAATATAACGGAATATACAAGAATATACTAGAATATACTAGAATATACTAGAATATTCCAGAATATACAAGATTATACTAGAATATACTAGAATATACCAGAATGTACAAGAATATAATAGAATATACTAGAATATACTAGAATATACTAGAATATACTAGAATATACCAGAATATACCAGAATATACTAGAATATACCGGAATATACAAGAATATACTAGAATATAGTAGAATATGCTAGAATATACCGGAATATACTAGAATATACTAGAATATAACAGAATATACCAGATTATACTAGAATATACTACAATGTACTAGAATATACTAGAATATACCAGAATATACCAGAATATACTAGAATATACCGGAATATACAAGAATATACTAGAATATAGTAGAATATGATAGAATATACCGGAATATACTAGAATATACTAGAATATACTAGAATATACCAGAATGTACTAGAATATACTAGAATATAATAGGATATACCGGAATATACTAGAATATACTAGAATATACTAGAATATACCAGATTATAGTAGAATATACTACAATGTACTAGAATATACTAGAATATACCAGAATATACCAGAATATACTAGAATATACCGGAATATACAAGAATATACTAGAATATAGTAGAATATGCTAGAATATACCGGAATATACTAGAATATACTAGAATATACCAGAAT
>CAJYYI030000523.1:0-11096 GCA_913789915.3 Sphecodes monilicornis
AGGTATATTCTAGTATATTCTAGGATATTCTAGTATACTCTAGTATATTCTAGTATATTCTAATATATTCTAGTATATTCTGGTATATTCTAGTATATTCTAGTATGTTCTGGTATAATCTAAAATATTCTAGTGTATTCTAGTATACTCTACTATATTCTAGCATATTCAGGTATATTATAGTATATTCTAGGATATTCTAGTATACTCTCATATATTCTAGTATATTCTGGTATATTCTAGTATATTGTAGTATATTCTAGTATATTCTAGTATATTCTAGTATATTCTAGTTTATTCTAGTATATTCTAGGATATTCTTGTATACTCTAGTATATTCTAGTATATTCTAACATATTCTAGTATATTTTGGTATATTCTAGTATATTCTAGTATATTCTGGTATATTCTAGTATATTCTAGTATATTCTAGTATATTCTAGTATATTCTAGTTTATTCTAGTATATTCTAGGATATTCTTGTATACTCTAGTATATTCTAGTATATGCTAACATATTCTAGTATATTTTGGTATATATTAGTATATTCTAGTATATTCTGGTATATTCTAGTATATTCTAGTATATTCTAGTATATTCTAGTATATTCTAGTATATTCTAGTTTATTCTAGTATATTCTAGGATATTCTTGTATACTCTAGTATATTCTAGTATATTCTAACATATTCTAGTATATTTTGGTATATTCTAGTATATTCTAGTGTATTCTAGTATACTCTAGTATATTCTAGCATATTCAGGTATATTATAGTATATTCTAGGATATTCTAGTATACTCTAGTACATTCTAGTATATTCTAGTATATTCTAGTATATTCTAGTATATTCTAGTATATTCTTGTATATTCTAGTATATTCTGGGATATTCTAATATATTCTAGTATATTCTAGTATATTCTAATATATTCTAGTATATTCTAGTATATTCTAGTATATTCTAGTATATTCTAGTATATTCTAGTATATTCTAATATATTCTAGTATATTCTAGTATATTCTAGTATATTCTAGTATATTCTAGTATATTCTAGGATATTCTAGTATATTCTAGTATATTCTAGGATATTCTAGTATACTCTAGTATATTCTAGTATATTCTAATATATTCTAGTATATTCTGGTATATTCTAGTATATTCTAGTATATTCTGGTATATTCTAGTATATTCTAGTGTATTCTAGTATATTCTAGTATATTCTAGTATATTCTAGTATATTCTAGCATATTCAGGTATATTCTAGGATATTCTAGTATACTCTAGTATATTCTAGTATGTTCTAATATATTCTAGTATATTCTGGTATATTCTAGTATATTCTAGTATATTCTCGTATATTCTAGTACATTCTGGTTTATTCTAGTATATTCTAGTATATTCTAGTATATTCTAGTATATTCTAGTATATTCTAGTATATTCTAGTATATTCTTGTATATTCTAGTATATTCTGGGATATTCTAGTATATTCTGGTTTATTCTAGTATATTCTTGTATATTCTAGTATATTCTGGGATATTCTAATATATTCTAGTATATTCTAGTATATTCTATTATATTCTAGTATATTCTACTATATTCCAGTATATTCTGGTATATTCTGGTATATTCTAGTATATTCTCGTATATTCTAGTATATTCTGGTGTATTCATGTATATTCTAGTATATTCTAGTATATTCTAGTATATTCTAGTATATTCTTGTATATTCTAGTATATTCTGGGATATTCTAGTATATTCTGGTTTATTCTAGTATATTCTTGTATATTCTAGTATATTCTGGGATATTCTAATATATTCTAGTATATTCTAGTATATTCTGTTATATTCTAGTATATTCTACTATATTCCAGTATATTCTGGTATATTCTGGTATATTCTAGTATATTCTCGTATATTCTAGTATATTCTGGTGTATTCAAGTATATTCTAGTATATTCTGGTATATTCCAGTATATTCTAGTATATTCTAGTATATTCTAGTATATTCTAGTATATTCTAGTATATTCTAGTATATTCGAGTATATTCTAGTATATTCTAGTATATTCTAGTATATTCTAGGATATTCTAGTATACTCTAGTATATTCTAGTATTTTCTAATATATTCTAGTATATTCTGGTATATTCTAGTATATTCTAGTATATACGTGGTATTTTCTAGTATATTCTAGTGTATTCTAGTATACTCT
The DNA here is from genome assembly GCA_913789915.3 of Sphecodes monilicornis. Classification (NCBI taxonomy): domain Eukaryota; kingdom Metazoa; phylum Arthropoda; class Insecta; order Hymenoptera; family Halictidae; genus Sphecodes; species Sphecodes monilicornis. Next base: position 2,213 of record CAJYYI030000523.1, read on the forward strand.
AGTATATTCTAGCATATTCAGGTATATTCTAGTATATTCTAGTATACTCTAGTATATTCTAGTATATTCTAATATATTCTAGTATATTCTGGTATATTCTAGTATATTCTAGTATATTCTAGTATATTCTAGTATATTCTGGTTTATTCTAGTATATTCTAGTATATTCTAGTATATTCTAGTATATTCTAGTATATTCTAGTATATTCTAGTATATTCTTGTATATTCTAGTATATTCTGGGATATTCTAATATATTCTAGTATATTCTAGTATATTCTAATATATTCTAGTATATTCTAGTATATTCTAGTATATTCTAGTATATTCTAGTATATTCTAGTATATTCTAATATATTCTAGTATATTCTAGTATATTCTAGTATATTCTAGTATATTCTAGTATATTCTAGGATATTCTAGTATATTCTAGTATATTCTAGGATATTCTAGTATACTCTAGTATATTCTAGTATATTCTAATATATTCTAGTATATTCTGGTATATTCTAGTATATTCTAGTATATTCTGGTATATTCTAGTATATTCTAGTGTATTCTAGTATATTATAGTATATTCTAGAATATTCTGGATTATTCTAGTATATTCTAGTATATTCTAGTATATTCTAGTATATTCTAGTATATTCTAGTATATTCTAGTTTATTCTAGTATATTCTAGGATATTCTTGTATACTCTAGTATATTCTAGTATATTCTAACATATTCTAGTATATTTTGGTATATTCTAGTATATTCTAGTATATTCTAGTTTATTCTAGTATATTCTAGGATATTCTTGTATACTCTAGTATATTCTAGTATATTCTAACATATTCTAGTATATTTTGGTATATTCTAGTATATTCTAGTATATTCTGGTATATTCTAGTATATTCTAGTATATTCTAGTATATTCTAGGATATTCTTGTATACTCTAGTATATTCTAGTATATTCTAACATATTCTAGTATATTTTGGTATATTCTAGTATATTCTAGTGTATTCTAGTATACTCTAGTATATTCTAGCATATTCAGGTATATTATAGTATATTCTAGGATATTCTAGTATACTCTAGTATATTCTAGTATATTCTAGTATATTCTAGTATATTCTAGTATATTCTAGTATATTCTTGTATATTCTAGTATATTCTGGGATATTCTAATATATTCTAGTATATTCTAGTATATTCTAATATATTCTAGTATATTCTAGTATATTCTAGTATATTCTAGTATATTCTAGTATATTCTAGTATATTCTAATATATTCTAGTATATTCTAGTATATTCTAGTATATTCTAGTATATTCTAGTATATTCTAGGATATTCTAGTATATTCTAGTATATTCTAGGATATTCTAGTATACTCTAGTATATTCTAGTATATTCTAATATATTCTAGTATATTCTGGTATATTCTAGTATATTCTAGTATATTCTGGTATATTCTAGTATATTCTAGTGTATTCTAGTATATTCTAGTATATTCTAGTATATTCTAGTATATTCTAGCATATTCAGGTATATTCTAGTATATTCTAGGATATTCTAGTATACTCTAGTATATTCTAGTATATTCTAGTATATTCTAGTATATTCTAGTATATTCTGGTTTATTCTAGTATATTCTTGTATATTCTAGTATATTCTGGGATATTCTAATATATTCTAGTATATTCTAGTATATTCTATTATATTCTAGTATATTCTACTATATTCCAGTATATTCTGGTATATTCTGGTATATTCTAGTATATTCTAGTATATTCTAGTATATTCTGGTGTATTCAAGTATATTCTAGTATATTCTAATATATTCTAGTATATTCTGGTATATTCTAGTATATTCTAGTATATTCTAGTATATTCTAGTATATTCTGGTTTATTCTAGTATATTCTAGTATATTCTGGTATATTCTAGTATATTCTAGTGTATTCTAGTATATTATAGTATATTCTAGAATATTCTGGATTATTCTAGTATATTCTAGTATATTCTAGTATATTCTAGTATATTCTAGTATATTCTAGTATATTCTAGCATATTCTAGTATACTCTAGTATATTCTAGTATATTCTAATATATTCTAGTATATTCTGGTATATTCTAGTATATTCTAGTATGTTCTGGTATAATCTAAAATATTCTAGTGTATTCTAGTATACTCTACTATATTCTAGTATATTCTGGTATATTCTAGTATATTCTAGTATATTCTAGTATATTCTAGTATATTCTAGTATATTCTAGTATATTCTTGTATATTCTAGTATATTCTGGGATATTCTAATATATTCTAGTATATTCTAGTATATTCTAATATATTCTAGTATATTCTAGTATATTCTAGTATATTCTAGTATATTCTAGTATATTCTAGTATATTCTAGGATATTCTTGTATACTCTAGTATATTCTAGTATATTCTAACATATTCTAGTATATTTTGGTATATTCTAGTATATTCTAGTATATTCTGGTATATTCTAGTATATTCTAGTATATTCTAATATATTCTAGTATATTCTGGTATATTCTAGTATATTCTAGTATATTCTGGTATATTCTAGTATATTCTAGTGTATTCTAGTATATTATAGTATATTCTAGAATATTCTGGATTATTCTAGTATATTCTAGTATATTCTAGTATATTCTAGTATATTCTAGTATATTCTAGTATATTCTAGGATATTCTAGTATACTCTAGTATATTCTAGTATATTCTAATATATTCTAGTAGATTCTGGTATATTCTAGTATATTCTAGTATGTTCTGGTATAATCTAAAATATTCTAGTGTATTCTAGTATACTCTAGTATATTCTAGCATATTCAGGTATATTATAGTATATTCTAGGATATTCTAGTATACTCTAGTATATTCTAGTATATTCTAGTATATTCTAGTATATTCTAGTATATTCTAGTATATTCTTGTATATTCTAGTATATTCTGGGATATTCTAATATATTCTAGTATATTCTAGTATATTCTAATATATTCTAGTATATTCTAGTATATTCTAGTATATTCTAGTATATTCTAGTATATTCTAGTATATTCTAATATATTCTAGTATATTCTAGTATATTCTAGTATATTCTAGTATATTCTAGTATATTCTAGGATATTCTAGTATATTCTAGTATATTCTAGGATATTCTAGTATACTCTAGTATATTCTAGTATATTCTAATATATTCTAGTATATTCTGGTATATTCTAGTATATTCTAGTATATTCTGGTATATTCTAGTATATTCTAGTGTATTCTAGTATATTCTAGTATATTCTAGTATATTCTAGTATATTCTAGCATATTCAGGTATATTCTAGTATATTCTAGGATATTCTAGTATACTCTAGTATATTCTAGTATGTTCTAATATATTCTAGTATATTCTCTTATATTCTAGTATATTCTAGTATATTCTCGTATATTCTAGTACATTCTGGTTTATTCTAGTATATTCTAGTATATTCTAGTATATTCTAGTATATTCTAGTATATTCTAGTATATTCTTGTATATTCTAGTATATTCTGGGATATTCTAGTATATTCTGGTTTATTCTAGTATATTCTTGTATATTCTAGTATATTCTGGGATATTCTAATATATTCTAGTATATTCTAGTATATTCTATTATATTCTAGTATATTCTACTATATTCCAGTATATTCTGGTATATTCTGGTATATTCTAGTATATTCTGGTATATTCCAGTATATTCTAGTATATTCTAGTATATTCTAGTATATTCTAGTATATTCTAGTATATTCTAGTATATTCGAGTATATTCTAGTATATTCTAGTATATTCTAGTATATTCTAGGATATTCTAGTATATTCTAGTATATTCTAGGATATTCTAGTATACTCTAGTATATTCTAGTATATTCTAATATATTCTAGTATATTCTGGTATATTCTAGTATATTCTAGTATATTCTGGTATATTCTAGTATATTCTAGTGTATTCTAGTATATTCTAGTATATTCTAGTATATTCTAGTATATTCTAGCATATTCAGGTATATTCTAGTATATTCTAGGATATTCTAGTATACTCTAGTATATTCTAGTATGTTCTAGTATATTCTAGTATATTCTAGTATATTCTAGTATATTCTTGTATATTCTAGTATATTCTGGGATATTCTAATATATTCTAGTATATTCTAGTATATTCTAATATATTCTAGTATATTCTAGTATATTCTAGTATGTTCTAGTATATTCTAGTATATTCTAGTATATTCTAATATATTCTAGTATATTCTAGTATATTCTAGTATATTCTAGTATATTCTAGTATACTCTAGTATATTCTAGTATGTTCTAGTATATTCTAGTATATTCTAGTATATTCTAGTATATTCTTGTATATTCTAGTATATTCTGGGATATTCTAATATAGTCTAGTATATTCTAGTATATTCTAATATATTCTAGTATATTCTAGTATATTCTAGTATATTCTAGTATATTCTAGTATATTCTAGTATATTCTAGTATATTCTGGTTTATTCTAGTATATTCTTGTATATTCTAGTATATTCTGGGATATTCTAATATATTCTAGTATATTCTAGTATATTCTATTATATTCTAGTATATTCTACTATATTCCAGTATATTCTGGTATATTCTGGTATATTCTAGTATATTCTAGTATATTCTAGTATATTCTGGTGTATTCAAGTATATTATAGTATATTCTGGTATATTCCAGTATATTCTAGTATATTCTAGTATATTCTAGTATATTCTAGTATATTCTAGTATATTCTAGTATATTCGAGTATATTCTAGTATATTCTAGTATATTCTAGTATACTCTAGTATATTCTAGTATGTTCTAGTATATTCTAGTATATTCTAGTATATTCTAGTATATTCTAGTATATTCTTGTATATTCTAGTATATTCTGGGATATTCTAATATAGTCTAGTATATTCTAGTATATTCTAATATATTCTAGTATATTCTAGTATATTCTAGTATATTCTAGTGTATTCTAGTGTACTCTAGTATATTCTAGCATATTCAGGTATATTCTAGTATATTCTAGCATATTCAGGTATATTCTAGTATATTCTAGGATATTCTAGTATACTCTAGTATATTCTAGTATATTCTAATATATTCTAGTATATTCTGGTATATTCTAGTATATTCTAGTATATTCTAGTATATTCTAGTATATTCTGGTTTATTCTAGTATATTCTAGTATATTCTAGTTTATTCTAGTATATTCTTGTATATTCTAGTATATTCTGGGATATTCTAATATACTCTAGTATATTCTAGTATATTCTAATATATTCTAGTATATTCTGGTATATTCTAGTATATTCTAGTATATTCTAGTATATTCTAGTATATTCTGGTTTATTCTAGTATATTCTAGTATATTCTAGTATATTCTAGTTTATTCTAGTATATTCTAGTATATTCTTGTATATTCTAGTATATTCTGGGATATTCTAATATATTCTAGTATATTCTAGTATATTCTAATATATTCTAGTATATTCTAGTATATTCTAGTATATTCTAGTATATTCTAGTATATTCTAGTATATTCTAGTATATTCTGGTTTATTCTAGTATATTCTTGTATATTCTAGTATATTCTGGGATATTCTAATATATTCTAGTATATTCTAGTATATTCTATTATATTCTAGTATATTCTACTATATTCCAGTATATTCTGGTATATTCTGGTATATTCTAGTATATTCTAGTATATTCTAGTATATTCTGGTGTATTCAAGTATATTCTAGTATATTCTAATATATTCTAGTATATTCTGGTATATTCTAGTATATTCTAGTATATTCTAGTATATTCTAGTATATTCTGGTTTATTCTAGTATATTCTAGTATATTCTGGTATATTCTAGTATATTCTAGTGTATTCTAGTATATTATAGTATATTCTAGAATATTCTGGATTATTCTAGTATATTCTAGTATATTCTAGTATATTCTAGTATATTCTAGTATATTCTAGTATATTCTAGCATATTCTAGTATACTCTAGTATATTCTAGTATATTCTAATATATTCTAGTATATTCTGGTATATTCTAGTATAGTCTAGTATGTTCTGGTATAATCTAAAATATTCTAGTGTATTCTAGTATACTCTACTATATTCTAGTATATTCTGGTATATTCTAGTATATTCTAGTATATTCTAGTATATTCTAGTATATTCTAGTATATTCTAGTATATTCTTGTATATTCTAGTATATTCTGGGATATTCTAATATATTCTAGTATATTCTAGTATATTCTAATATATTCTAGTATATTCTAGTATATTCTAGTATATTCTAGTATATTCTAGTATATTCTAGTATATTCTAATATATTCTAGTATATTCTAGTATATTCTAGTATATTCTAGTATATTCTAGTATATTCTAGGATATTCTAGTATATTCTAGTATATTCTAGGATATTCTAGTATACTCTAGTATATTCTAGTATATTCTAATATATTCTAGTATATTCTGGTATATTCTAGTATATTCTAGTATATTCTGGTATATTCTAGTATATTCTAGTGTATTCTAGTATATTATAGTATATTCTAGAATATTCTGGATTATTCTAGTATATTCTAGTATATTCTAGTATATTCTAGTATATTCTAGTATATTCTAGTATATTCTAGTTTATTCTAGTATATTCTAGGATATTCTTGTATACTCTAGTATATTCTAGTATATTCTAACATATTCTAGTATATTTTGGTATATTCTAGTATATTCTAGTATATTCTAGTTTATTCCAGTATATTCTAGGATATTCTTGTATACTCTAGTATATTCTAGTATATTCTAACATATTCTAGTATATTTTGGTATATTCTAGTATATTCTAGTATATTCTGGTATATTCTAGTATATTCTAGTATATTCTAGTATATTCTAGGATATTCTTGTATACTCTAGTATATTCTAGTATATTCTAACATATTCTAGTATATTTTGGTATATTCTAGTATATTCTAGTGTATTCTAGTATACTCTAGTATATTCTAGCATATTCAGGTATATTATAGTATATTCTAGGATATTCTAGTATACTCTAGTATATTCTAGTATATTCTAGTATATTCTAGTATATTCTAGTATATTCTAGTATATTCTTGTATATTCTAGTATATTCTGGGATATTCTAATATATTCTAGTATATTCTAGTATATTCTAATATATTCTAGTATATTCTAGTATATTCTAGTATATTCTAGTATATTCTAGTATATTCTAGTATATTCTAATATATTCTAGTATATTCTAGTATATTCTAGTATATTCTAGTATATTCTAGTATATTCTAGGATATTCTAGTATATTCTAGTATATTCTAGGATATTCTAGTATACTCTAGTATATTCTAGTATATTCTAATATATTCTAGTATATTCTGGTATATTCTAGTATATTCTAGTATATTCTGGTATATTCTAGTATATTCTAGTGTATTCTAGTATATTCTAGTATATTCTAGTATATTCTAGTATATTCTAGCATATTCAGGTATATTCTAGTATATTCTAGGATATTCTAGTATATTCGAGTATATTCTAGTATATTCTAGTATATTCTAGTATACTCTAGTATATTCTAGTATGTTCTAGTATATTCTAGTATATTCTAGTATATTCTAGTATATTCTAGTATATTCTTGTATATTCTAGTATATTCTGGGATATTCTAATATAGTCTAGTATATTCTAGTATATTCTAATATATTCTAGTATATTCTAGTATATTCTAGTATATTCTAGTGTATTCTAGTGTACTCTAGTATATTCTAGCATATTCAGGTATATTCTAGTATATTCTAGCATGTTCAGGTATATTCTAGTATATTCTAGGATATTCTAGTATACTCTAGTATATTCTAGTATATTCTAATATATTCTAGTATATTCTGGTATATTCTAGTATATTCTAGTATATTCTAGTATATTCTAGTATATTCTGGTTTATCCTAGTATATTCTAGTATATTCTAGTTTATTCTAGTATATTCTTGTATATTCTAGTATATTCTGGGATATTCTAATATACTCTAGTATATTCTAGTATATTCTAATATATTCTAGTATATTCTGGTATATTCTAGTATATTCTAGTATATTCTAGTATATTCTAGTATATTCTGGTTTATTCTAGTATATTCTAGTATATTCTAGTATATTCTAGTTTATTCTAGTATATTCTAGTATATTCTTGTATATTCTAGTATATTCTGGGATATTCTAATATATTCTAGTATATTCTAGTATATTCTAATATATTCTAGTATTTCTAGTATATTCTAGTATATTCTAGTATATTCTAGTATATTCTAGTATATTCTAGTATATTCTGGTTTATTCTAGTATATTCTTGTATATTCTAGTATATTCTGGGATATTCTAATATATTCTAGTATATTCTAGTATATTCTATTATATTCTAGTATATTCTACTATATTCCAGTATATTCTGGTATATTCTGGTATATTCTAGTATATTCTAGTATATTCTAGTATATTCTGGTGTATTCAAGTATATTCTAGTATATTCTAATATATTCTAGTATATTCTGGTATATTCTAGTATATTCTAGTATATTCTAGTATATTCTAGTATATTCTGGTTTATTCTAGTATATTCTAGTATATTCTGGTATATTCTAGTATATTCTAGTGTATTCTAGTATATTATAGTATATTCTAGAATATTCTGGATTATTCTAGTATATTCTAGTATATTCTAGTATATTCTAGTATATTCTAGTATATTCTAGTATATTCTAGCATATTCTAGTATACTCTAGTATATTCTAGTAT
>CAJYYI030000524.1:0-20626 GCA_913789915.3 Sphecodes monilicornis
TGACCACTATACTATCGAGGAGTAACTTGCTGACTTAATTTTAATGTTTGTATATCTAAGTTGTTTTTGGTAACTTTGGTTTCGTTAGAATGATTGCGTATCTTAAACTAGCTTATGAATATATTTTATGTACATATTTACACTCACACCGCAATACATGTATATATTTCTCACTCAACATTCGGCGTAAACACATATACATAATTAAACTTAAACATTTAGACTTAAAAGGAGATCTATGGCGTGAGTTTTAATGGCGAAATTATTATTTGATTGACTAATTAACTAATTGACTATTGTTTTTTATTAGCCACCAGTATCTTTCGACGTTATCTCTGTGTGTGTCTTCTAGGTCATACTTCGTGAGCGTGTATATGAATCTCATTTCTGGATCGTCAAGTCTTATGTCGCTGTTGTATGTTATTTTTTTATTATAGTTTTTTCTATTGTAATGGTAGAGTATTGGTTGGCTATTGGCGTTCTGTATGAGACCTGTGCTATCTAGGTATATGAAAGATTCCGGAGGTGTGTATCCTGTTTGTCTAGATTTTTCAAAGTATTCTGGGTTGGGATAGACTGAGCTGTGTATGAGATTATTGTTGTCTATGTTTCGGATGTTTGCCCAATGGTTTCTTATTAATTTCAGCATAAAGAGGTCGATGCGGATAATTTTTGCTTTATCTAATAGTTTATGGTTGCTTACTCTTTTTGTATAATTAGATTCTGGTGTTCTGTATATGCTTAGGCAAGCTCTGAGGCATTTACGTTCGAATATGCGTATTTTTTCCATGGTACTGGCGCTAATATTGAACCATATGGGGGTGCCATATGTAATAATGGGTCGTATCAAAAGTTTATAGCATAAAATCTTTACTTTAGCGTTGAGTTCTTTAGAATAGAAAATGTTTTTGTTTGCTGCGAATGCTTTCTGCGCTTTATTGATCTGGATATTGACGTGTTCGTTAAAATTTAATCTAAAATCTAGATGTACACCTAAATAACGGACGACCTGTTTGTGTGGGATTTTAATGTTATTGTCGTTGCTGTCGTATAGTTGGAAGTGTTTGGTGTGTGTCCGTACGTCATTGTTGGCGTTTGAAATATTTGAGATGTATGGTCTAAATAAGATCGTCTCGCATTTGTTTATGTTTATTTTTAGTCTCCACGTATTAAAGTAGTCCTGAATTTTATTAAATATGTCCTGTAGTTGTGTTTTTAGTCTTGATGGTCTGTCGTCGCTGATATATATTAAGAGATCGTCTGCATAAGCTATGGCACCTTTGTCATTGTCGTTATTTAAGCCGTACATTTGCAACAGGTCACTCATGAATAGGCTGAACAAGATGGGGGAATTGACGGTTCCTTGTTGTAGTCCATTCTTGACTTTGAATAATTTGGAGGAGGTGTTATGGCCTTCGGTGACGTAGAATGATTTGTCATGTACCATATTCCATATCATCTTTGTCAGGTGCATTGGAAAATTTTTTTTCATTATTTTAAAAAAAAGCCCATCCAGCCAGACTGTATCAAAAGCCTTTTCTAGGTCTATAAGCAGTGCTCCGACGCAGTCGCCGGCATTTCTGGCCCAGCATATATCCGAGGTAAATTTGGTGATTGCGTGAACTGTCGAATGCTTAAATCTGAATCCAAATTGGGTGTCAGGTATTAAATTATTGTCTGTGCAGAAAGAGTCTATTGATTTGTTTATGGTAACTTCGAATATTTTGCTTATGTTTGGAAGAAGGCTAATTGGCCGGTAACTGGACGGGTCACTGCTGTCCTTCCCTTTCTTTTTAATGGCTATTAGTTTGGCCGTTTTCCAAGTTGCGGGAAAGTATGCTCTGTTTAGACAATTGTTGAATATTACGCTATAGTTGTAAATGTAAAGAGGTGGTAGGTGTTTTAGCGCGATGTTGGGGATGTTGTCGAAGCTGGATGACTTTTTGCTATTTAGTTCTTTTAGTGTAAATTTTAGTTCATAAACTGAGGTGAAAAAATTTGGTGGGACAGTGTCGGAGTCTGGGTTGTCGGCTTTGTTCGTGTCGGAGAATGTGCATACCGTTCTGTCGTTGCGTCTGTCTTCGTCTATTTCGGTTTGAATTGTTTTTACTTTCTGTAGGATTATGTTCGTTAGTTGTGGTTTACCCATATGGTTGTTTTGTATGTGGGCTTTTTCAAAATGTGCACCTAGTACATTTAATTTGTCGTTTATGTCTAGGATTTGTAAGTTGGCGTCCTCGTCAATTTGTATGTTGTTACGGTCTATGTTAGCGTTCGTGATAATTTCTGTATTCGTGCTGTGGATTTTTAATGTGTCTATGGTGTCGAGTTTTTTTGAGCGAAAAATCGTTTTTATTTCCGGAAACAGTTCTTTGGGTTTGTGTATTGCAATTTTCGATATTCTGTTATTCCAGTAGTTGCTTACTGAGTCATAGAAGGCCTTCTTGATTTCGTATCTCACTTTCTTCAGTGCATATTTGAGCAGGGCTATTTGTGAGTCATTTGTGGGGGAGTAGTTGTTAATTGTCGTTAGTCTGTTTAGTCTTGTTATTAGTGAGCTTTTTAGTTTTCTAAGGTTCTTTATGGTTGTGTTAATGTATCTGTCTGTCGAGTTGTAGTCGTTTGTGATGCGCGGTATTGTGCGGTCTATAGCGGTGTTGATATTTTCATTTAATTTCTCTATGTAATTGTCGATTTCGGTAATTGTCAGGTTTCTCGTGTTTGGTATGTCTGTGTCGTCTATTTCTGTTAAACAGGTTTTGAATTCTTTCCAGTTAGCTTTGTTGAAGTTATATTTAATAATTGGGTTCGGTTCATCAATTTCCATGGGTTCGTCGTTGTTGAGAGAGATTGTCATTGTAACTGCTCTGTGGTCACTGTCGTAATCTAGTGAATCTAATCTTCCAGGGGTGGGGAGGTTGTGGAATTTAATTCTACTGTCTGCTAGGCAAATATCGATAAAGGCGCCGCTTTTTGGGAAAGATGGAACTGTTGTGTTTAAGAGTGAAATTTTGTATTCAATTTGATTTTGGTGTAGCCAGTGTTTTAACGAGATTCCTCTTTTGTTGTCTATGGGGTTGTGCCAGTCTGCGTGTTTAGCATTTAGGTCTCCAGCTATTAGGTAATAGTTCTTTGTTTTTTGAAGCTCTAATTTTTCGAAAACAAGTTTAAGCTCTGCCATGAACTCTTTCTTGCAACTACTGGTGGCATATGCTGCTATTAGGAATAGATTGCTTTGTCGAATTTTTAGCTGTATAATGGTTGTTTCAAAGGTCGTAGATTCGAGGCAGTCTAGCTGGATGCGCTTGAATTTTATATTATTTTTAATTAAGATGCCTGTTCCCCCAGCCTGTTTGGCATTTGGTCTGTCATTCCTAAGGAATGTGTAATTTTTAAAACTAATGCGGTGTCTAGGATTTAGCTTGGTTTCGCAGAGTAGGACCGCGTCCGGATTCTGCTCTTCGAGAAAATCTGTTAGGGATGCTCTACGTTCGTTTGTTATTAGCGAGTTAACATTTATTTCTATGATTTTTAGGGAGTGGTGGGGTATTATCCCATTGGTGTTATTTTGATTAGCGTTTGCAGCCATTTAAATTTCAATATCTAGTGCATCGGCTATTGTGTTTATTCTATTGCTATTTGCTTGTATTTGTGACAAAAGGCGTGATGTTTGTGTATTTACCGTGGTTTCTATAATTTGTTTGATTTGATCAAGTAGTGTGCTTTGTGTTAATTGGCTTACCGGATTGTTGGGGAGTGGCTGTGTCTGATCTAAGTGGTCGGATGGTGATGGATTGTTTGTATGGTTGTTTGATAGGATCGAGCTAAATGAAATTCCAGGTTTAACGAAATTAGTTTTGATTTGAATTTTTTGTTTCCTGTCTTTCTCTAATTGTATGTTTTCTTTCCTTGCATCTATTTTTTGTTTAATCTCTTTAAGCTTTGGGCATCCTCTGTATGAAGCTGGATGACCAAAGTTTTTACAGTTTACACAGTACGGTTTGTCTATGTTTTCGGCTCTATTCTTGTCGTCTAACGGGAGGAGTTTGCATTCGCCCGGGTTGTGTTTCTCGGCGCATTTTACGCATCTATATTCTAAATTACAGTTAGCCGCGGCGTGTCCTATTCTTTGGCATCTCCTGCATTGTACTTGTACTGATTTATTTAGCTTTTCCCAAGTGATTACGGAGTGCATCACTATCCTAATGTTTTTTAATTTTTCAATTTTGCTGTCTGGCGACAGTTTGACTAAAAATATTGGCAGGCTTCTATTATTTTTTATGGAGTTTCGCGTTTTGAATTTGCTAATGCTTATAAACTTTAGATTTTCTACATTTTGATTGACTAGGTCCGTTAGAATTTCCTCTGGTTCGAAGTCGCCGTCTATATTTTTTAGTAAAACTATTTTGTGTTTTTCGTTCTTAGGTGTGTACGTGAAGAATTTACAGTTGTTGTTCTTTAGTAGGATACATATTTTCTTGTGTTCTACTATGTTTTGCGTGTGTAATATGTGTTTATTATTTCCGATATTTTTTAATGTGAAATTGTTTGTGATACCTGCATTTTTTATTGAATTTATGATGGTTTTCGCTGTTTGATCGGTGATTGTGATGGGGGGTGGTTTGGCGCTGTCGGATTTCTCTTCTTTTCCTGTCGATCTTTGTACGGACTGTACTTTTGGTTTTTCGGCGGGGTTGTGCGACGAGGATGAGGGATGCTCCGTGTCCTTCTTCTTCGGTGCGCTTTGGTTGTCCTCGCACGGGTTGGGCCTTTTCTGACCTGTCTTCACTGGGGTCTTCCTCTCCTTCTGTTCTGCCGTTTTGAACAAAGGAGGGTACTGTTCTTCGTCCAGCACTGCATATCTGTTGTCGTGTAGAAAGTTTCTTTGGTTTACGTTACTATTTTTCAGGCGTTCTTCTTCTAGTTGTTTTGACAATCTTTCTATTGTTTTGTTTAAATTTTCTATGAGTTTCAGGAGGTCGTTTTCTTTATTTGGGTTCGTTTTGCGTTCCTCTTCGGTTGGTTGTTGATTAGATGTTTCTCCTTTCTTTATTTTTCCCATGTCTGGAGACTCTTGAATTATTCTTGATATACCCGTGGTGGTAACTTTCTTTTTCGTTAACAGATTTGGTGACGGATTGATTCGTTTAGTAATTTTGTTATTTTTCAGTAATTGTTTTATTATCTGCGCAGTATGTGGATCTTCGAGGCTGTTGGCTGTGTTGCATTGTTCTATTATCTTTTTTATTGAATCCGGGATTTTTGTGGTATCCTTAGGTGGTAAATTATTTGATGAGCTTGTTATTGTCAAGTTGTTTCCATCCTGTCCAAGATGGCTTGAACTGTTAATTTTTTCAGGGGCGTACGCCCCTGGTTGATCGGCGCTCGCGCGCCTAATTGTACCTTTCTTTTCGGACCGGTATATATTTCACCACTTTATAATAAAAACTTTTCCACTTTTTGATTTGTTAGCTGTGCGCTATCACTGTGAAATTTACACGAGCACTGCACTTTATAAATTGAGTTTCTTTGCGCGTTTTCCGCACTTTCGTATTTTTACTGCGTTTCCCTTCGGCTACCTGAGTCGTTGACTGCTCTTTAGACACGTCTTACCCCGACGAAGGTTCGAGGGATACTGGGATACTGACCACTATACTACCGAGGAAGTTATAAATGTTGGTTTATTAGAATAACTATTTAAGGAAATATTAGAGTATTGCAAATTTTAAACTAACTTAGAAATAATGCGTTTATATACATAATTACACTCGTTCTGCGAGTAAAACTTTCTATTTTATCAATTACTGAAATTCAAATAAATTATAGGACTTCCAGCAGTACGAGGCTGAAATACCAAGATCAATAGAGGAGCAAAGGGATAGTTTATTAAAAGTGATTAACGAGCAGCAGAACAGATACGCCAACGTAGAAGATAACGAAATAATTTGTCTGAGCAGTCGCGAAACTATGAGCATAGAATTAGACACTTATGATTATAATAATCTTGAAGAAGCAAAGAAATATATTACTGGAAAATTGCGGGCACGAGAAGAGTAAGCTCCTAAATTATTTTTATATCTACGCGTGTTGATGCTATTTTATTAATAAAGTCTTCTTTAGCTTCGCTGAATTGCTAGAAGAATTGAAATTAGAAATTATGGAATGTTATAAACAACGTCTTCAGTTTACTATTCTCGAATGTATCATCTTGGATGAAAATGAAAGAAGAAGAATACGCATAGACACGTCACCTGTTGAATATCAACTTATTACTATAAGAGCACCTGTCCCTTGGCATCAGTCTAAACTGATAGCCGAGCATTGCATGCAGTACAATCTGTTTATTGGAAATGAGATACTCAGAGATATTCGAGATCTTTACTTCTCTAAGTAAGATAGGTATCTTATAGTTAACACTTTTCAACGAAATACTTTTCTTATTTTATATCGCTGGTTTTTAATTTGTCAGGTATCAAGACATGATGATACTGAAAATTCAAGATATAGGGGACCTCCCTGTCTCAGCTTTCGAAATAGAGTCCAGAGTGAACTCATTGTGCGAGAAAACGATGAATAAACTTATGAATGAATGGTTGGCTGATGTTGCTGAAATTTTCCTAGAGAAAAAGCATATTTGGTCCTGTCTGGTTGAGGAGCACCATAACGCCTCCACAGTGTTGATAAACAATTATTTCTTGAGCGTGAACACTCTGCTGTCCGAACAACTACGAATGATAGTAATGAAAACGCTGGAACACATCAGAGAATTTTTTGTAGAATACAGCGATGGAAATTACTTCAAGGGCGACTATGAGGACCTGATGTTCTGCAAGTAGGAGAACTATTGTCCTCAGCTTGCCTTCGTACGTTCTCCAAATAATATTTACCGTAGGTATATTTCAGACCTCCCTTTATAACGATAATAATCGAACCAGAACTTGGCACTCCTTATTTGCATTGTAAGCCAAGCATCGCAGAAGTACGAGCAACGATCTCGCAGTGCATCGAAAACATAATTACGATTGCGACCCATATACCGAGAATCGAAACTATTTTATTCCCCGAACTAAAATGTCAGGATTATCTGTTCCGCGTATCGCGATACGAAGAAGAGGTAAAAATAATAGTATATTGTTCATTGGAAATACTTCAATGGTTACAATTGTTATTTACAGGTTTCGCAAATAATTAACGATATACTGAACGTCGTCAGCGTGCACGCTACGGGCCCAGGAATGTATCTTAACTACTACAATGATTCGCTGTATCTGTTAGATGGGCAAGCTAAAAAAAATTTAGACAACTTCTTCAGGATCGAACCATTTCCGTTTCTGCGCGAATTTGAGTACCGGATAAGAGATTATGATAGTCTGCGAAAAGAGGTCACCCTATTTCGTTCTAGGGTAAGGTATTTTCACTCAGAACAGAGCCACCTGAGCCACGGCAATGCCCCTCAGGACGATCCGAGCCAAGTACGTCTTTACTTGCTTCATCCTATAAACCGAATTTTTCAGATTCCTTTGAACATGATCGAGATTGATTGCTCCCTGGTCAACGACACCCTAAGACAAGTACTTCATGACCTACGCAGTCAGATCTGCGACTACTTCGCCGACGAGCTCCGTGCCAACAACCGCGACCTCTGCTTCAACTTCGACACGATAGCAGAAACCATCTCGAAAATGCCTGAGAAAACCCGAGAAGTAGTCGAACTGTACAGCTACTTATGCGAGAGTCGAGACTCGACCATGTTCAACTTGAAGAGACAACTGGCCCGTTCCATCGAACTGCTGTTATTCTTATTCGACTATCAGCCACCGACAACTGAGGACATCAACCTAAGTTCTCGCGCCATCACGTGGCCGAAAGAAATGGACACTGTGATGGATCTAGCGAATACTAGGCTGAACATGAGGAAAGAGTTCTTAGAAGATGTATTGCGCATAAGAAAGGAAACTTTCGAGCACACGATCAGACACATGGAGGTGGCGATTGACCAGTTCAAACGGAAGGATCCTCCGATGTTAACTATTCCAGAGATGGAGGACGCTGCTAAGGAGGCGGAACACCTCTCTGCCGGAATGGACGCGATAAAGGTGGAAGCCGAGGAGATCAACGAAGAAGAATCTTTATTGGACATGGAGTTGACCCCGTATTTAACGTTACCGGCGATGGCGAGCATCGTGAACACGTTGGACTCGGTCTGGCACACTGCGTTGAGCTTCCATGTGAATTACGACAAGTGGTACTACGGTCCCTTCGCGGGCCTAGACGCCGAGGAGATCAGCGAGACAACCGAGACCATCTGGCGAACGTTGTATAAACTGGCCCGTGTCTTAACGGACATTCCCGGTGCTAGAAGGATCGTGGAGGCTGTTCGCGGCAAGGTGGAGAAGTTTAAACAACTGATCCCTGTTCTGCAAATTATCTGTACTCCAGGATTGCAGACGCGTCACTGGAATCAGATTAGCAATATCGTCAACGTGGAGATCGTGCCCACGGAAACTAGCTGTCTGTCAGACATGATAGATTTTGGACTACTAGTTCACATAAGCAAGCTAGAGGAGATTGCGTCCGCTGCAGTGAAGGAGCATGGACTGCAGCAGAACTTGCAGAAGATGAAGGATGAGTGGAGCAACATATTCTTCGAACTGACTCCGTATCGTGAAACAGGTCAGAGTTGGAGGTTATTCGGACTGTTCCGAATGAATATTTATCTAGAGTATTTATTCGAATAAATTATTTTTAGTCGAATACCTTATTCGGAGAATAATTGATGATTATTCGTAACAAGTTGTTCTATATTTGATGAAATAAGACTTCGTTATTTATTCGAATATCAATTGCAATATTATTCGAATAATAATACAAACAATTGTTTATTACTTTCGGTTTCGGTTCTCAACCTGTTAACTGTTTGTGTCGAGTATACTCGTCATGAAAAGATGGCATTCTTTTGTCTAATGACGAGTATGCGCAATACAGGGAAAAAATTGTATTTGCTGTTAAATAAAATTGAAGAGAGTGCGCGGATTAGTATGAAAAAAATCGCGAAAATAATACTATCTTAACAATAATTAAGCACAGTAGTGCACGTTCTTAAAATGAAACAAAACAGTTGTGAATAGACTGCGGATATTCATACAAACTAAAAAATTCTCGACTCGCTTTTCAGAAGCAGGAATTCAATAAAAATGTATCTTTCTTTATAATTATTTTAGTAAATCGAAAATAACACAGTATTGTATTTCAAAAATTCATTTTCGTCACGAATGTATAATATCCGCATTTTTTATTTATTCGACAGTGACGAATAAAATTCTATTTGTCGCATTTATTCATTACCATAATTTTGCCCAACACCGAAGCAGGTGTGGAAATCCTGACAGCCGTGGACGACATCCAGTTGCTGCTGGACGACCATATCCTCAAAGCGCAGACAATGCGCAGTTCTCCTTTCGTAAAAGCGTTCGAATACGAGATGCAAGAGTGGGAGGACAAGCTGCTCCTGATGCAGGACATCATCGACCAGTGGCTGATTTGCCAGGCGACATGGATGTACCTGGAACCGATCTTCAGCAGCGAGGACATCATGCGGCAGATGCCCACCGAGGCGAAGAATTTCCGGCGGATGGACAAAATTTGGCGCGGGATCATGAAGTACGTATCCAGTAACAAACGTGTGCTGGACGCGACGGGCATGCCCAAGATGCTGAACGAGTTCAAGCTGTGCAACCAACTGCTCGACGAGATACAGAAGGGCCTGAACGACTACCTCGAGAAGAAGCGTCTGTTCTTCCCGAGGTTCTTCTTCCTGTCCAACGACGAGCTGCTGGAGATACTGTCCGAGACCAAGGACCCTCAACGGGTCCAGCCGCACCTGAAGAAGTGCTTCGAGGGCATCAGCAACCTGCGGTTCACCAAAGAAGAGGAGATCATTGGGATGTCGTCGGATCAAGAGGAATACGTCCCATTAAGCGGGAAAATATACCCTGCGGACGCGAAAGGCATGGTCGAGAAATGGCTCAGCCAAGTGGAGAAGCTTATGGTAGCTTCTCTCCGTGACATCGCTGAAGAGAGCGTAATTGCGTACTTCCATACTCCCAGGGCCGAGTGGATATTCTCCTGGCCAGGTCAGATTGTCATCTGCGCTAGCCAGGTGCACTGGACCAGCGAGGTTTGTGAAGCCTTCGAGACTCGCAGCATTGGCGACTATTTACTCAAGTGCAACTCTCAAATTGAGGAGGCTGTTTCCTTGGTCAGGGGGAAATTAGATCCAGGAGCTAGGATAACGATGAACGCATTGATCGTGATAGACGTCCACGCGAGGGACGTGGTGAGGTTACTTGTTCAAAATGAGGTACAGGACGTGATGGACTTCGATTGGATATCGCAGTTGAGGTACTACTGGCTGGATAACAGCATCACCGTCTCGATGATCACGACCAGTATCGCGTACGCCTTTGAGTATCTAGGTAACACTCCCAGATTGGTGATCACACCACTCACTGACAGGTGCTATAGAACTCTAATGGGAGCGTTGAAATTAAATTTTGGTGGCTCTCCGGAGGGACCAGCTGGGACTGGTAAGACCGAGACAGCCAAAGACCTGGCAAAAGCTGTCGCAAAACAGTGCGTGGTGTTCAATTGTTCTGATGGTCTGGACTATAAAGCGATGGGGAAATTCTTCAAGGGGCTCGCTCAGTCTGGTGCCTGGGCCTGCTTCGACGAGTTCAACAGGATCGAGTTGGAAGTGCTTTCGGTGATAGCGCAGCAGATCCTGTCCATACAAATGGGCATCAGCATGAAGATGGAGACGTTCATGTTCGAGGGGACGGAGCTGAAGCTGAACCCCACGTGCTACATCATAATTACGATGAACCCTGGCTACGCTGGTCGCCAGGAGCTCCCAGATAACCTAAAAGTGCTGTTTCGATCGGTGGCCATGATGGTACCTGACTACGGAATGATAGGAGAGATTACTTTGTACTCCTTTGGCTTCATAGACGCCAAGAACTTAGCGGAGAAGATCGTCCACACGTACAAACTGTGTTCCGAGCAACTTAGCTCACAGAATCACTACGACTATGGCATGCGAGCTGTGAAAACTGTGCTCATCGCGGCTGGTAACTTGAAACTGAAGTACCCGACGGAGAACGAGTCCATGTTGGTCCTCAGAGCTATCATCGACGTGAACCTTCCCAAGTTCTTGGCCCAGGATGTCCCTCTGTTCAACGGTATTTATACGGATCTGTTTCCTGGCGTTAAACTACCTCAGCCTGATCGAGACGAGCTGATCGATTTGCTGAATGTGATCTTGGAAAATAAGAATCTGCAAGCTACACCCTGGTACATGGAGAAGATAGTGCAAATTTACGAAATGATTCTGGTGCGTCATGGTTTGATGGTTGTTGGGCGCACACTTAGTGGGAAAACAAAGGCATACCAGTGTCTAGCAGAGGCCTTAGGCGAGTTGGCTGGTAAACGACGGGCTGCTATGAGGGAGTACCAAACTATTTACAAGATCATTAACCCAAAGGCCATTACTCTGGACCAGTTGTACGGCAGCTTTGATCCAGTGTCTCACGAGTGGAGCGATGGTGTTCTAGCGAATATATTCAGAGAGTTTGCTCAGTCTTATTCTGTGGACCGCAAGTGGATTGTGTTCGATGGCCCTGTGGATGCAATCTGGATAGAAAGCATGAACACAGTGCTCGATGATAATAAGAAGCTTTGTCTGATGTCTGGGGAGATCATAACCATGTCGCACAAGATGAACATGATGTTTGAACCCGAAGACCTGGAGCATGCGTCGCCAGCTACTGTTAGCAGGTGCGGAATGATCTATATGGAACCATCTCAGCTAGGTTGGACAGCATTGTTTGAGTCATATAAGAGGTATCTCAAAGAGAAGCTGCTAGTGGAGCAGTTCGAACTTGTCACGGAGTTGGTTGACTGGTTAACAGTACCGATTTTCCAATTTCTAAGTCGATATTGTAAAACGTTTATACCAGTGTCGGAGCTTCATATGTTCATGGTGAGTACTCTGACGACAGAGCCCAATAAATTAGAACTTGTTTCTTGATCTAGAATATTCGCTAGGTGATTTCTATAGAGTTTCGTTTTTACAAAAATTATTATTTTCTGAAAACTGTACGTGATGGAGCAATTCTGCTTCCGAATTTGATTTTAGAATGAGAAATTCTATAAGAATCGTCTAGAGAATATGGCAGATCAAATTTGGTGTTGTACAGTATAGTTTGTGAAAATAATGCTTGGTGTTTCAGTCTTTCACAAGGCTTCTCACTGTGATGTTGGACGAAGAGACACAAGTTAGTACGGTCTGGTTGCAATGCATATTGTTGTTCAGCATGATTTGGGGCATGTGTTCAGTGTTGATCAGCGATAGCAGGAAGTCTTTTGATGTTTATATAAGAAAAGTGTTGTTGGGTAACGACGAAGACTGTCCTAGACCAAAATCATTCAAGTTGTCAAAGCAGCAACTGTTTCCTGATAAAGGTACGGTGTTCGACTGGATATATGACAAGAGGAATAATGGTTCTTGGATATCTTGGATGGACACAACATTCATGGTATGTATGCTCCACAACAAAAAGATGGCATACCTGATTTATTTAAGGTTTTTGTAATTTGTATGTAACGAAGTAATGCTTTTTAGTGGTATACAGGGTGCCCCATTTAAAGATTCGTAAAACAAAAACATTGTTTCATTATCTCTACTTTTTATTCCAGGCTTCGCTGTTCTCAGAGGCGGAATCCAGCGAACTAATCGTGCCAACCTCCGAAGTGGTAATCCAGAACTTCTTCCTAACGAACCTACTATACAGATCAATACCTCTTCTGTTCGTTGGGCCAACCGGTACCGGCAAGTCGGTAGTCACCTTGGACTACCTGGTGTCCTTGAACCGAGACAAATATCTAGAAAACGTGATAAACTTCAGCGCATGCACGACAGCCTTTCAAACGCAAGAAATGGTGATGTCCAAGCTAGACCGTAGAAGAAAAGGTGTCTTCGGTCCGCCAATGGGGAAGAAATGTATCCTCTTCGTGGACGATTTAAGCGTGCCACAGAAAGAAGTCTATGGTGCTCAACCACCCGTCGAATTAATCCGTCAGTGGGTAGATCATGGTCACTGGTTCGACGTGAAGGACACGACAATGTTATACTTGGTGGACATGTTTCTGATCGCTGCGATGCTGCCACCGGGCGGTAGCTCTAACTTGATAACCTCTAGAATGACTCGTCACATGCACATAATCGGCATCGATGTGTTCGAGGAGGCAACCATGTCGAAAATCTTCTCCACCATCCTGGAAACTCATTTCGCAAAGGGATTCCCTTCGGAAGTGTCGAGATTAGGGAAGATGGTGGTCAGCGCCACCACAGACATATACTTCGAAGCCATTCAGAAGTTCCTACCTACTCCAGCCAAGAGCCACTATACATTCAATCTGCGAGATTTCAGTAGAGTCATCAAGGGCATCCTCCTGGTCCCAGCCTCTAGGATGCAGGACCCTGACAAATTGATCAGATTATGGATCCACGAAGTGTACAGGGTGTTCAATGACAGGCTAGTGGATGAAAACGACCAGCAAGTTCTGTTCAAAATGGTTAAGCACACCTGCTACGAGCAGCTGCGTCAACCACTGGAAAAGGTGCTCTCCAGGTTCCTGAAAGACGGGGAAAAGGAGATCAAAGGTGCACACATTCGAGACCTTTTCTTCGGCAACTACATAGAGCCCGACGCCGACCCCAAGGTGTACGACGAAGTGGTGGACATGGAGGACCTGCAGAGCAAGATGGACTATTATCTAATGGAGTACAATATGCTCTCGAAGACCGAAATGTCCCTGGTCTTGTTCAGGTACGCGATCGACCACATCTCTCGCGTCTCGCGTATACTCCTTCAAGAAAGCGGTCACGCGCTTCTGGTAGGAATCGGTGGGTCTGGCAGAAGCTCTTGCGCTAAACTGGCAACCAGCATGTGTGAGTATTTGATACATCAAATAGAGATGACTAGGACGTACGGGTTCACGGAATGGCGGGAGGACATGAAGAACCTGCTGCTGCGCGTTGGCTGCGATGGAAAGTCCACCAGTTTCCTTTTCGGTGATCATCAGATCAAAACGGAGTCTTTTGTGGAGGACATAAACATGATTCTGAACACAGCGGATATACCGAATTTGTACAATAGCGAAGAGAAAGCTGAGATCATGGACAAGATGTCAAACCTGCCTCGCGACACTGGTGGGAAAAAAGGAGAGATTACACCGATGACCTTGTACAGCATGTTTCTGGAGAGAGTGGTGAAGAACCTCCACCTGATCCTGACCATGTCACCGATCGGGAACGCATTCAGGAACCGTCTCAGGATGTTCCCGTCCCTGATCAACTGCTGCACCATCGACTGGTACACTATTTGGCCGGAAGACGCTTTGGAGAAGGTGGCAAGGGTGTCCTTGCAGAACCTGGAGATCAGCAAGGAGCTGCGGGAGAAATGTGTTTACATTTCCAAAGAGTTCCACATGAGCATCACTCGAGCTAGCGAGGACTACTTCAAGACGCAAGGTAGGAGGTACTATACCACGCCCACGAGCTTCCTGCAGCTGATCAATCTGCTCGGCAAGCTGTTCAACCAGAAGACTCAGGCGATAGTGTTGCAGCAGAACCGTTACGTGACTGGCTTGGAGAAGCTGGACTTCGCGGCCGGCGAGATCGCGGTGATGAAAGTAGAGCTGCAGGAACTGCAGCCAAAACTGATGAAGCAGTCCGAGTTGAGCAACAAGCTCATGATCAAGATAGAACAGGACACGATCAACATAGAGGCAAGGAAGGAGGTGGTGGCTGCCGAAGAAGCGTTGGCAAACGAAGCGGCTGCAGCATCTCAGGCTATCAAGGACGATTGCGAGAGCGACCTGGCTGAAGCCACTCCTGCTCTGGAAGCTGCACTGTCCGCGTTGGATACCCTGAAACCCGCGGACATAACCATCGTTCGATCCATGAAGAGTCCACCGGCGGGTGTCAGACTAGTCATGGAAGCTGTTTGCGTGTTGAAAGGCGTAAAGCCCGAAAAGGTCACAGACTCGAGCACAGGTCAAACGACGGAGGACTACTGGCCAGCCTCTATAAAGGTCCTGGGTGACATGAAGTTCCTCGAAAGCCTGAGGAACTTCGATAAGGACAACGTGCCGCCAGCGTACATGAAGAGGATCCGCGAGAAGTTCATCAACGACAGGAGCTTCCAGCCGGAGGCCGTTAAAAAAGTCTCGACCGCTTGCGAGGGTCTCTGCAAGTGGGTCAGAGCCATGGAGGTCTACGACAGGGTGATCAAAGTGGTGAAGCCGAAGCAGGAGATGTTAGCTGAGGCTGAAGCTGCTCTAGCCTTGCAGATGGAGGCTCTGAACGCGAAAAGAGCGCTTCTGCAGGACGTCAGCCAGAAACTGCAAGCTCTGAACGACGAGTTCGCCGAGTGCATGCGCGAGAAGAAGAAATTGGAGGACCAGATCAATTTCTGTATGCAGAAGCTGGACAGGGCTGAGAAGCTGCTGGGCGGTTTGAGCGGAGAGAAAAATAGATGGAACGAAACTGCGATTGCGTTGGGCGAGAGCCTTCATAACGTCATAGGGGATGTACTACTTTGTTCCGGAGTGATAGCATACCTGGGAGCCTTCACGATTGACTACAGGACTAGCCTGATCGCTCAGTGGTCCTCGTCCTGTCAGAAAATTAAGATCCCCTGCGGCACGAAGTTCAGTTTGGTCGATGTTCTTGGTAAGCAGGTAGAGATCAGAGCGTGGACTATCTTTGGTTTACCAGCGGACAACTATTCCGTGGAGAACGGCATAATCGTAAAGAACGCTGACCGCTGGCCGCTCATGATCGACCCTCAGAATCAGGCGAACAAATGGGTGAAGAACATGGAGAAGGAGAACAAGTTGATCGTCATCAAGCTCTCCGATCCCAATTACGTGAAGGTGGTCGAGACTTGTATACAACTTGGAACACCCATTTTGTTGGAGAATATTTTGGAGGAGATCGATGCTATACTTGAGCCGGTGTTGCTAAAGAATGTCTATAAAGAGCGTGGCGTAATGTACATGAAGTTCGGCGAGAATATTATCGAGTACCACACCGACTTCCGGTTCTATATTACGACACGTCTGAGGAATCCTCATTACCTGCCGGAGGTGGTCGTCAAGGTGACCTTGTTAAACTTCATGATCACTCCGCAGGGTTTGCAAGATCAGTTGTTGGGTATTGTTGTTGCTAAAGACCTGCCTGTTCTTGAAGAGCGTAAGAATCAGATGATAGTGGAGGGTGCTAACAACAGGAAGATCCTGGAGGAGATAGAGAACAAGATCTTGGAGGTGTTGTCCTCATCGGAAGGCAATATATTGGAGGATGAAACCGCAATCACGATACTATCCTCTTCAAAAATATTGTCCGAGGACATCCAAGCGAAACAGAAGATAGCTGCTAAGACCGCCATAGAGATCGACTACGCTCGCAACGGGTACAAACCTGTTTCAGAACACGGTTCGGTCCTCTTCTTCTGCATCTCTGAGCTGACAAACATAGACCCAATGTATCAGTACTCTCTGGTGTGGTTCATCCATTTGTACGTCATGGCGATAGCCAACAGTGAACAGACCCCGAACCTGGAGGTCCGGATAAAGAGCTTGAACGTATACCTCACTGCGAGCATCTACAGGAACGTGTGCAGGTCAGAGTTGGGCAAAAGTTATTTCGAACAGAGTTGAGCATTATTGAGAATTGTTCGAACAACTATTCGAATACATTCTTTTTAGTCGAACATTTCATTCGGAGAATAATTACAGTATTTCATCGATTATTGTCCACAACACGGGTCTGCGGAGGGACAATTATGCGCGAGGGATATCATTGTTTGAGGTTTGCCGAACGTAGAGAAGAACAGCCGAGCTCGAGAGGCTTCGGTCACCGAGAAATGTAAACATACCTAACCGAATTTCCAACTTCTTTATTAATCATTATTTTTTTATGGGACTTCAATGACCGTATTTGTGGCATTTTTCTAATAAAAATGATACCAAATATGATATAATTCCGATGATATTTACTTGTGTAATCGACGATTAAAGTTTCGGGCGCGAGGAAGGATAGCGTATGGGAAAGAAAGAGACGCGGAGAGTCGCAGTAGGCGGCACAGTTCAAAGGCTCGCGCGTCCTCACAATGTATTACCAAGGAATAACTTTTTATTATTACTTATTTTTTTATGAGACTTTTTTTAATAGATTTGTGACATTGTTCTGATTAAAATGATACCAAACACGATATTATTCGGATCATATACAGGTGTATGGTCATTATGTATAAGTCAGGTACATAACATCGGTGAGGCAACAGTAATGCAATGACGACACTTTTTCATTTTTAATTAATCTTTTAGGAGACTTTTACCATCATATTTGTAATATTTCTCTGATAAAAATTTTTCTGATTATACATACATATCTATTTTTTTATTTGACGATGGAGTAAGTTTGTGTTCTCGGCGACCGAGGCCTCTCGAGCTTCACGGCCCCTCAAGGGGGTACACGCCGCACCAGTGGGGATATGTCAGGGACAATTATGTCGGAGACATTTGGGACAATTACCGATGAAATACTGTATTCATTATTCGTAACAAGTTATTATCTCTATTGAATCGAATAATCCATCGTTGTTTATTTGAATATCAATTGTAAAATTATTCGGATATCGATTGTAAAATTATTCGAATAATTGTTTATTACTTTTGATTTTGCTTAAATTGTGTAACACTTAAGTGTTTTTATGCGGATACATTCAGTCACAGTAAGTCCAATTCTTATTACTAGACTGCACAGAGGACATGTGAAGGTCAACTTCGTTTTTTTTTTTTAAATAGAATAATACATTTCTCTATGTACTATACAGGGTGAGGCATTTATCCTGGCCACCCGGAATATCTCAAAAACTAAATTCCGGAGAAAAAAATATTTCAAATAAAACGATTAAATCAAGGAGTGGCTGATGCAGCAGTCATATCCATTCTTAATTTTCATCATGTTTTCAAGGTCATTCCAAGGTCAACTTTATTTTTTCAAATGGAAATATATATTTTTCATTAAAGATTCTTAATCCACGACTTCAAACAAATAACTTTTATTTGAAACCTTTTTTTCTCCGCCGATTATTTTGTATAATATTGAATTTTCAATGAATAAATACATAATGTCGTTTTAACGAAGAAAATCATTTATCAATTAATCAATCTATTAAAACTAGTATTAATCAATTAAAACAGTATCAAATAAACATGTAATCTAAATGAATAATTAAATAATAGCTAAATATTGAAAAGGTCAATCCACCGTAAACAACGCGTAATCTTTGCTGAAACATGTAAGTTTTAAACTTCCACATTTTATCCGCTCCAACATGATTATTCTTGCTCAAGGTCATTTTCAAGGTCAAAAAGGTGGTATCCGCTAAATTCAGTTTTTTATTGTCTATCATGCTATCGTAAAAAAATATTCTATTCCATTTAAAAAAACATTGGTGACCTTGAAATTTCATTAAAAAACATGACAAAAATTTTTTTCTTTACCATTATATTTGCCCCCTGCAATAGTGTCACTTTGTCCTCTGAAGTTTTCTGGTAGGACTGTAAATACGACAGATATTTAGGTGTTCCCATTTATGAGGGACATCCTGTATGTAATTTTATTCAAATAATGCTCAACTTTGGTGCAGGTCCCTGTTCGAGAAAGACAAGCTGATATTCTCCTTCGTCCTGTGCGTTGGCCTGTTGCGTGCCGCTGGTGAGTTGGACGAAAATCTTTGGACGTTCTTGTTGACTGGTGGAGTGGCTTTGGACAATCCTTTCCCTAATCCTGATCCGTCCTGGTTGACCGAGAGGTCCTGGTCCGAAGTGGTCAGAGCTACGGACCTGCAAGGACTCGGCCAACTGAAGGAATCCTTCCAGAAGAACACGCGCCAGTGGAAGGTCTTCTACGATCTGCCCAATCCTCACGAAAATCCTTTCCCTCATCCGTTCGATGAAGTGACCGAGAGCTTGACGAAGCTGGTGATCCTCAGGACTATAAGGCCGGATAAAATCGTAGCAGCCGTGAGGATCTTCATCATACACCACATGGGACAATCCTTCGTTGAACCTCCGCCATTTGACCTTCAAGCGTCTTATAATGACTCCGGCAACGTGACCCCGCTTCTTTTCATTTTGTCTCCCGGATCAGATCCAATGGCTGGACTGATCAGGTTCGCGGAGAACTATGGGATATCGAAGAAGAATCTCATGACCATATCTCTGGGCCAAGGCCAGGGCCCCATAGCTGCGAACATGATCAATGTGGGTATTAAAACTGGAGAATGGGTGGTGCTCCAGAATTGTCACTTAGCGGTCTCGTGGATGAAGGAGCTTGACAGAATCTGTAGTGAAATCATCACCCCGGAAAATACGAATTCTAAGTTCAGATTATGGTTGACCAGTTATCCGTCGAAGGACTTTCCTATAGCGATTCTACAGAACGGCGTGAAAATGACCAATGAGCCCCCGAAAGGGTTGAAGAACAATTTACTCAGAAGTTACTTGAATGATCCTCTGTCGGACACTAAGTTTTATACAAGTTGCAGAAAGGTAGTAGAGTGGAGGCATCTGCTATTCGCTTTGTGCTTTTTCCACGCTGTCGTCCAAGAGAGACGCAACTTTGGACCTTTGGGTTGGAATATTCCCTATGAGTTCAACGAGTCGGATCTCCGGATTAGTATTTTACAATTGCAGGTGAATTGCGCAAGAAACACATTAGCGTTCTTAACACTTAACAACCTATTTAACACTGGAACTACTGGACCAATCAAAAGGACTGGTTTCTATTTCTTTCTTTTACAAATACTGAAATTATAAATATGTTTGTATTATACGAAAATATACGCCAGTCGCGTTTAATGTTCAGTAATTCTAATGTTAACGAACACAAGAATAGAACAGTCAAAGTTTATCGTAATAATAATTTTGGTAACATTCTCGCACCTTGTAGTTGTGTTCAATTAATCATAATCATAACAACCTATTTAACACTGGAACTACTGGACCAATCAAAAGGACTGGTTTCTATTTCTTTCTTTTACAAATACTGAAATTATAAATATGTTTGTATTATACGGAAATATACGCCAGTCGCGTTTAATGTTCGGTAATTCTAATTTTAACGAACACAAGAATAGAAAAGTCAAAGTTTATCGTAATAATAATTTTGGTAACATTCTCGCACCTTGTAGTTGTGTTCAATTAATCATTCAACTTTTTTTTAGCTTTTCTTGAATGACTACGAGAAGGTCCCTTTTGCTGCGCTTCTCTACCTAACAGGCGAATGTAATTATGGTGGGCGCGTTACAGATGATAAGGATAGACGTCTGCTAAACTCTATACTTGAAGGATTCTACAATCCTTCGGTTATCCATCAGCAAGAGTAAGTGTCACTTGCAAGGAACGTCGCCCAGTCAATCACCGATTTTGTTGAAACTTCGCACATTTATAGTTAATTCAAAAATATTTGACACGTATTTTTTTTCTTGATGGA
>CAJYYI030000525.1:0-16503 GCA_913789915.3 Sphecodes monilicornis
ATATTCTGGTATATTCTAGTATAACATAGTATATTCTAGCATATTCTAGTATATTCTAGTATATTCTAGTATATTCTAGTATATTCTAGTGTA
The DNA here is from genome assembly GCA_913789915.3 of Sphecodes monilicornis. Taxonomy (NCBI): domain Eukaryota; kingdom Metazoa; phylum Arthropoda; class Insecta; order Hymenoptera; family Halictidae; genus Sphecodes; species Sphecodes monilicornis. Next base: position 94 of record CAJYYI030000525.1, read on the forward strand.
TTGCAGTATATTCTACCATATTCTAGTATATTCTGGTATATTCTAGTATATCCGAGTATATTCTAGTATATTCTAGTATACTCAAGTATATTCTAGTATATTCTAGCATATTCTAGTCTATTCTAGTATATTCTAGTATATTCTAGTATATTCTGGTATATTCTAGTATATCCGTGTATATTCTAGTATATTCTAGTATATTGTAGTATATTCAAGTATATTCAAGTATATTTTAGTATATTCTAGTATATTCTGGTATATTCTAGTATATTCTAGCATATTCTAGTATATTCTAGTATATTCTAGTGTATTCTGGTATATTCTAGTGTATACTGGTATATTCTAGTGTAGTTTAGTATATTCTAGTATATTATAGTATATTCTAGTATATTCTAGTATATTCTGGTATATTCAAGTATATTCTAGTATATTCTAGTATATCCGGGTATATTCTAGTATATTCTAGTATATTCTAGTATATTCAAGTATATTCAAGTATATTTTAGTATATTCTAGTATATTCTAGTGTATTCTAGTATATTCTAGCATATTCTAGTATATTCTAGTATATTCTGGAATATTCTAGTATATTCGAGTATATTCTAGTATATTCTAGTATCTTCTAGTGTATTCTGGTATATTCTAGTATATTTTAGTATATTCTAGTATATTCTGGTATATTCTAGTATATTCTAGCATATTCTAGTATATTCTAGTATATTCTAGTATATTGCAGTATATTCTACCATATTCTAGTATATTCTGGTATATTCTAGTATATCCGAGAATATTCTAGTATATTCTAGTATATTCAAGTATATTCTAGTATATTCTAGTATATTCTAGTATATTCTAGCATATTCTAGTATATTCGAGTATATTCTAGTATATTCTAGTATATCCAAGTATATTCTAGTATATTCTAGCAGATTCTAGTATATTCTAGTATATTGCAGTATATTCTACCATATTCTAGTATATTGCAGTATGTTCTAGTATATTCTAGTATATTCAAGTATATTCTAGTGTATTCTAGTATATTCTAGTATACACTAGTATATTCTGGTATATTCTAGCATATTCTAGTGTATTCCTGTATATTCTAGTATATTCTAGTATATTCTAGTATATTCCAGTATATTCTACCATATTCTAGTATATTCTGGTATATTCTAGTACATCCGAGTATATTCTAGTATATTCTAGTATATTCAAGTATATTCAAGTATATTTTAGTATATTCTAGTATATTCTAGTGTATTCTAGTATATTCTAGCATATTCTAGTATATTCTAGTATATTCTGGAATATTCTAGTATATTCGAGTATATTCTAGTATATTCTAGTATCTTCTAGTGTATTCTGGTATATTCTAGTATATTTTAGTATATTCTAGTATATTCTGGTATATTCTAGTATATTCTAGCATATTCTAGTATATTCTAGTATATTCTAGTATATTGCAGTATATTCTACCATATTCTAGTATATTCTGGTATATTCTAGTATATCCGAGAATATTCTAGTATATTCTAGTATATTCAAGTATATTCTAGTATATTCTAGTATATTCTAGTATATTCTAGCATATTCTAGTATATTCGAGTATATTCTAGTATATTCTAGTATATCCAAGTATATTCTAGTATATTCTAGCATATTCTAGTATATTCTAGTATATTGCAGTATATTCTACCATGTTCTAGTATATTGCAGTATGTTCTAGTATATTCTAGTATATTCAAGTATATTCTAGTGTATTCTAGTATATTCTAGTATACACTAGTATATTCTGGTATATTCTAGCATATTCTAGTGTATTCCTGTATATTCTAGTATATTCTAGTATATTCTAGTATATTCTAGTATATTCTAGTATATTTGAGTATATTCTAGTATATTCTAGTATATCCAAGTATATTCTAGTATATTCTAGCATATTCTAGTATATTCTAGTATATTCCAGTATATTCTACCATATTCTAGTATATTCTGGTATATTCTAGTACATCCGAGTATATTCTAGTATATTCTAGTATATTCAAGTATATTCTAGTATATTCTAGTATATTCTAGTGTATTCTAGTATATTCAAGTATATTCTAGTATATTCTAGCATATTCTAGTATATTCAAGTATATTCTATTATATTCTAGTATATTCGAGTATATTCTAGTATATTCTAGTATATTCTGGTATATTCTAGTATATTCAAGTATATTCTAGTATATTTGAGTATATTCTAGTATATTCTAGTATATCCAAGTATATTCTAGTATATTCTAGCATATTCTAGTATATTCTAGTATATACCAGTATATTCTACCATATTCTAGTATATTCTGGTATATTCTAGTACATCCGAGTATATTCTAGTATATTCTAGTATATTCAAGTATAATCTAGTATATTCTAGTATATTCTAGTATATTCTAGTATATTCTAGTATATTCTAGTATATTCTAGTATATTTGAGTATATTCTAGTATATTCTAGTATATCCAAGTATATTCTAGTATATTCTAGCATATTCTAGTATATTCTAGTATATTCTACCATATTCTAGTATATTCTGGTATATTCTAGTACATCCGAGTATATTCTAGTATATTCTAGCATATTCTAATATATTCTAATATATTCTAGTGTATTCTGGTATATTCTAGTGTATACTGGTATATTCTAGTGTAGTTTAGTATATTCTAGTATATTATAGTATATTCTAGTATATTCTAGTATATTCTGGTATATTCAAGTATATTCTAGTATATTCTAGTATATCCGGGTATATTCTAGTATATTCTAGTATATTCTAGCATATTCTAGTATATTCTAGTATATTCTGGAATATTCTAGTATATTCGAGTATATTCTAGTATATTCTAGTATCTTCTAGAGTATTCAGGTATATTCTAGTATATTTTAGTATATTCAAGTATATTCTGGTATATTCTAGTATATTCTAGCATATTCTAGTATATTCTAGTATATTCTAGTATATTCTAGTATATTGCAGTATATTCTACCATATTCTAGTATATTCTGGTATATTCTAGTATATCCGAGAATATTCTAGTATATTCTAGTATATTCAAGTATATTCTAGTATATTCTAGTATATTCTAGTATATTCTAGTGTATTCTAGTATATTTGAGTATATTCTAGTATATTCTAGTATATCCAAGTATATTCTAGTATATTCTAGCATATTCTAGCATATTCTAGTATATTCTAGTATATTCCAGTATATTCTACCATATTGTAGTATATTCTGGTATATTCTAGTACATCCGAGTATATTCTAGTATATTCTAGTATATTCAAGTATATTCTAGTATATTCTAGTATATTCTAGTGTATTCTAGTATATTCAAGTATATTCTAGTATATTCTAGCATATTCTAGTATATTCAAGTATATTCTATTATATTCTAGTATATTCGAGTATATTCTAGTATATTCTAGTATATCCAAGTATATTCTAGTATATTCTAGCATAATCTAGTATATTCTAGTATATTCCAGTATATTCTACCATATTCTAGTATATTCTGGTATATTCTAGTATATTCGAGTATAATCTAGTATATTCTAGTATATTCAAGTATATTCTAGTATATTCTAGCATATTCTAGTATATTCTAGTATATTCTAGTGTATTCTAGTATATTCTAGTATATTCGAGTATGTTCTAGTATATTCTAGTATATTCAAGTATATTTTAGTGTATTCTAGTATATTCTAGTATACACTAGTATATTCTGGTATATTCTAGCATATTCTAGTGTATTCTAGTGTATTCTAGTATATTCTAGTATATTCTAGTATATTCTAGTATATTTGAGTATATTCTAGTATATTCTAGTATATTCAAGTATATTCTAGTGTATTCTAGTATATTCTAGTATACACTAGTATATTCTGGTATATTCTAGCATATTCTAGTGTATTCCTGTATATTCTAGTATATTCTAGTATATTCTAGTATATTCTAGTGTATTCTAGTATATTTGAGTATATTCTAGTATATTCTAGTATATCCAAGTATATTCTAGTATATTCTAGCATATTCTAGTATATTCTAGTATATTCCAGTATATTCTACCATATTGTAGTATATTCTGGTATATTCTAGTACATCCGAGTATATTCTAGTATATTCTAGTATATTCAAGTATATTCTAGTATATTCTAGTATATTCTAGTGTATTCTAGTATATTCAAGTATATTCTAGTATATTCTAGCATATTCTAGTATATTCAAGTATATTCTATTATATTCTAGTATATTCGAGTATATTCTAGTATATTCTAGTATATCCAAGTATATTCTAGTATATTCTAGCATAATCTAGTATATTCGAGTATGTTCTAGTATATTCTAGTATATTCAAGTATATTTTAGTGTATTCTAGTATATTCTAGTATACACTAGTATATTCTGGTATATTCTAGCATATTCTAGTGTATTCTAGTGTATTCTAGTATATTCTAGTATATTCTAGTATATTCTAGTATATTTGAGTATATTCTAGTATATTCTAGTATATACTAGTACATCCGAGTATATTCTAGTATATTCTAGTATATTCAAGTATATTCTAGTATATTCTAGTATATTCTAGTGTATTCTAGTATATTCAAGTATATTCTAGTATATTCTAGCATATTCTAGTATATTCAAGTATATTCTATTATATTCTAGTATATTCGAGTATATTCTAGTATATTCTAGTATATCCAAGTATATTCTAGTATATTTTAGTATATTCTAGTATACTCGAGTATATTCTAGTATATTCTAGTATATCCAAGTATATTGTAGTATATTCTAGCATATTCTTGTATATTCTAGTATATTCCAGTATATTCTACCATATTCTAGTATATTCTGGTATATTCTAGTATATTCTAGGATATTCTAGTATATTCAAGTATATTCTAGTATATTCTAGTATATTCTAGTGTATTCTAGTACATTCAAGTATATTCTAGTATATTCTAGCACATTCTAGTATATTCGAGTATATTCTAGTATATTCTAGTATATCCAAGTATATTCTAGTATATTCTAGTATATTCTAGCATATTCTAGTATATTCTATTATATTGCAGTATATTCTACCGTATTCTAGTATATTGCAGTATGTTCTAGTATATTCTAGTATATTCAAGTATATTCTAGTGTATTCTAGTATATTCCAGTATATTCTACCATATTCTAGTATATTCTGGTATATTCTAGAATATTCTAGTATATTCTAGTATATTCAAGTATATTCTACTATATTCTAGTATATTCTAGTGTATTCTAGTACATTCAAGTATATTCTAGTATATTCTAGCATATTCTAGTATATTCGACTATATTCTAGTATATTCTAGTATATCCAAGTATATTCTAGTATATTCTAGTATATTCTAGCATATTCTAGTATATTCTATTATATTGCAGTATATTCTACCGTATTCTAGTATATTGCAGTATGTTCTAGTATATTCTAGTATATTCAAGTATATTCTAGTGTATTCTAGTGTATTCTGGTATATTCTAGTGTATACTGGTATATTCTAGTGTAGTTTAGTATATTCTAGTATATTATAGTATATTCTAGTATATTCTAGTATATTCTGGTATATTCAAGTATATTCTAGTATATTCTAGTATATCCGGGTATATTCTAGTATATTCTAGTATATTCTAGCATATTCTAGTATATTCTAGTATATTCTGGAATATTCTAGTATATTCGAGTATATTCTAGTATATTCTAGTATCTTCTAGAGTATTCAGGTATATTCTAGTATATTTTAGTATATTCAAGTATATTCTGGTATATTCTAGTATATTCTAGCATATTCTAGTATATTCTAGTATATTCTAGTATATTGCAGTATATTCTACCATATTCTAGTATATTCTGGTATATTCTAGTATATCCGAGAATATTCTAGTATATTCTAGTATATTCAAGTATATTCTAGTATATTCTAGTATATTCTAGTATATTCTAGTGTATTCTAGTATATTTGAGTATATTCTAGTATATTCTAGTATATCCAAGTATATTCTAGTATATTCTAGCATATTCTAGCATATTCTAGTATATTCTAGTATATTCCAGTATATTCTACCATATTGTAGTATATTCTGGTATATTCTAGTACATCCGAGTATATTCTAGTATATTCTAGTATATTCAAGTATATTCTAGTATATTCTAGTATATTCTAGTGTATTCTAGTATATTCAAGTATATTCTAGTATATTCTAGCATATTCTAGTATATTCAAGTATATTCTATTATATTCTAGTATATTCGAGTATATTCTAGTATATTCTAGTATATCCAAGTATATTCTAGTATATTCTAGCATAATCTAGTATATTCTAGTATATTCCAGTATATTCTACCATATTCTAGTATATTCTGGTATATTCTAGTATATTCGAGTATAATCTAGTATATTCTAGTATATTCAAGTATATTCTAGTATATTCTAGCATATTCTAGTATATTCTAGTATATTCTAGTGTATTCTAGTATATTCTAGTATATTCGAGTATGTTCTAGTATATTCTAGTATATTCAAGTATATTTTAGTGTATTCTAGTATATTCTAGTATACACTAGTATATTCTGGTATATTCTAGCATATTCTAGTGTATTCTAGTGTATTCTAGTATATTCTAGTATATTCTAGTATATTCTAGTATATTTGAGTATATTCTAGTATATTCTAGTATATTCAAGTATATTCTAGTGTATTCTAGTATATTCTAGTATACACTAGTATAGTCTGGTATATTCTAGCATATTCTAGTGTATTCCTGTATATTCTAGTATATTCTAGTATATTCTAGTATATTCTAGTGTATTCTAGTATATTTGAGTATATTCTAGTATATTCTAGTATATCCAAGTATATTCTAGTATATTCTAGCATATTCTAGTATATTCTAGTATATTCCAGTATATTCTACCATATTGTGGTATATTCTGGTATATTCTAGTACATCCGAGTATATTCTAGTATATTCTAGTATATTCAAGTATATTCTAGTATATTCTAGTATATTCTAGTGTATTCTAGTATATTCAAGTATATTCTAGTATATTCTAGCATATTCTAGTATATTCAAGTATATTCTATTATATTCTAGTATATTCGAGTATATTCTAGTATATTCTAGTATATCCAAGTATATTCTAGTATATTCTAGCATAATCTAGTATATTCGAGTATGTTCTAGTATATTCTAGTATATTCAAGTATATTTTAGTGTATTCTAGTATATTCTAGTATACACTAGTATATTCTGGTATATTCTAGCATATTCTAGTGTATTCTAGTGTATTCTAGTATATTCTAGTATATTCTAGTATATTCTAGTATATTTGAGTATATTCTAGTATATTCTAGTATATCCAAGTATATTCTAGTATATTCTAGCATATTCTAATATATTCTAGTATATTCCAGTATATTCTACCATATTCTAGTATATTCTGGTATATACTAGTACATCCGAGTATATTCTTGTATATTCTAGTATATTCAAGTATATTCTAGTATATTCTAGTATATTCTAGTGTATTCTAGTATATTCAAGTATATTCTAGTATATTCTAGCATATTCTAGTATATTCAAGTATATTCTATTATATTCTAGTATATTCGAGTATATTCTAGTATATTCTAGTATATCCAAGTATATTCTAGTATATTTTAGTATATTCTAGTATACTCGAGTATATTCTAGTATATTCTAGTATATCCAAGTATATTGTAGTATATTCTAGCATATTCTTGTATATTCTAGTATATTCCAGTATATTCTACCATATTCTAGTATATTCTGGTATATTCTAGTATATTCTAGGATATTCTAGTATATTCAAGTATATTCTAGTATATTCTAGTATATTCTAGTGTATTCTAGTACATTCAAGTATATTCTAGTATATTCTAGCACATTCTAGTATATTCGAGTATATTCTAGTATATTCTAGTATATCCAAGTATATTCTAGTATATTCTAGTATATTCTAGCATATTCTAGTATATTCTATTATATTGCAGTATATTCTACCGTATTCTAGTATATTGCAGTATGTTCTAGTATATTCTAGTATATTCAAGTATATTCTAGTGTATTCTAGTATATTCCAGTATATTCTACCATATTCTAGTATATTCTGGTATATTCTAGAATATTCTAGTATATTCTAGTATATTCAAGTATATTCTACTATATTCTAGTATATTCTAGTGTATTCTAGTACATTCAAGTATATTCTAGTATATTCTAGCATATTCTAGTATATTCGACTATATTCTAGTATATTCTAGTATATCCAAGTATATTCTAGTATATTCTAGTATATTCTAGCATATTCCAGTATATTCTATTATATTGCAGTATATTCTACCGTATTCTAGTATATTGCAGTATGTTCTAGTATATTCTAGTATATTCAAGTATATTCTAGTGTATTCTAGTATATTCTAGTATACACTAGTATATTCTGGTATATTCTAACATATTCTAGTGTATTCTAGTATATTCTAGTATATTCTAGTATATTCTAGTATATTCTAGTATATTTGAGTATATTCTAGTATATTCTAGTATATCCAAGTATATTCTAGTATATTCTAGCATATTCTAGTATATTCTAGTATATTCCAGTATATTCTACCATATTCTAGTATATTCTGGTATATTCTAGTACATCCGAGTATATTCCAGTATATTCTAGTATATTCAAGTATATTATAGTATATTCTAGTATATTCTAGTGTATTCTAGTATATTCAAGTATATTCTAGTATATTCTAGCACATTCTAGTATATTCAAGTATATTCTATTATATTCTAGTATATTCGAGTATATTCTAGTATATTCTAGTATATCCAAGTATATTCTAGTATATTCTAGCATATTCTAGTATATTCTAGTATATTCCAGTATATTCTACCATATTCTAGTATATTCTGGTATATTCTAGTAAATTCGAGTATAATCTAGTATATTCTAGTATATTCAAGTATATTCTAGTATATTCTAGCATATTCTAGTATATTCTAGTATATTCTAGTATATTCTAGTGTATTCTAGTATATTCTAGCATATTCGAGTATGTTCTAGTATATTCTAGTATATTCAAGTATATTCTATTGTATTCTAGTATATTCTAGTATACACTAGTATATTCTGGTATATTCTAGCATATTCTAGTGTATTCTAGTATATGTACTAGTATATTCTAGTATATTCAAGTATATTCTAGTATATTCAAGTATATTCTAGTATATTCTATTCCATCCTAGTATATTCTAGTATAAACTGGTATATTCTAGTATATTCTAGTATAGACTGGTATATTCTGGTATATTCGAGTATATTCTAGTATATTCAAGTATATTCTAGTATATTCTAGTCTATTCAAGTGTATTCTAGTATATTCTAGTATATTCTAGTGTATTCTAGTATATTCAAGTATATTCTAGTATATTCTAGTATATTCTAGTATATCCAAGAATATTTTAGTATATTCTAGTATATTCTAGTATATTCGAGTATATTCTAGTATATTCTAGTATATCCAAGAATATTCTAGTATATTCTAGTATATTCTAGTGTATTCTAGTGTATTCAAGTATATTCTAGTATATTCTAGCATATTCTAGTATATTCTAGTATATTCTGGAATATTCTAGTATTTTCGAGTATATTCTAGTATATTCTAGTATCTTCTAGTGTATTCTGGTATATTCTAGTGTATTCTGGTATATTCTAGTATATTTTAGTATATTCTAGTATATTCTAGTATATTCTGGCATATTCTAGTATATCCGGGTATATTCTAGTATATTCTAGTATATTCTAGTATATTCAAGTATATTCAAGTATATTCTAGTATATTCTAGTATATTCTAGTTTATTCTAGTATATTCTAGCATATTCTAGTATATTCTAGTATATTCTAGTGTATTCTGGTATATTCTAGTATATTTTATTATATTCTAGTATATTCTGGTATATTCTAGTATATTATAGTATATTCTAGCATATTCTAGTATATTCTAGTATATTCTAGTATATTCTAGTGTATTCTAGTATATTCTAGTATATTCTAGTATATTCAAGTATATTCTAGTATATTCAAGTATATTCTAGTATATTCTAGCATATTCTAGTATATTCTAGTATATTCTGGTATATTCTAGTATATTCGAGTATATTCTAGTATATTCTAGTATATTCAAGTATATTCTAGTCTATTCTAGTATATTCTAGTATATTCTGGTATATTCAAGTATATCCGTGTATATTCTAGTATATTCGAGTATATTCTAGTATATTCTAGTATATTCTGGTATATTCTAGTATATTCTAGCATATTCTAGTATATTCTAGTATATTCTAGTATATTCTGGTATATTCTAGTATATCCGAGAATATTCTAGTATATTCTAGTATATTCAAGTATATTCTAGTATATTCAAGTATATTCTAGTCTATTCTAGTATATTCTAGTATATTCTGGTATATTCTAGTATATCCGTGTATATTCTAGTATATTCAAGTATATTTTAGTATATTCTAGTATATTCTGGTATATTCTAGTATATTCTAGCATATTCTAGTATATTCTAGTATATTCTGGTATATTCTAGTATATTCGAGTATATTCTAGTATATTCTAGTATATTCTGGTATATTCTAGTATATTCTAGCATATTCTAGTATATTCTAGTATATTCTAGTATATTCTGGTATATTCTAGTATATCCGAGAATATTCTAGTATATTCTAGTATATTCAAGTATATTCTAGTATATTCTAGTATATTCTAGTCTACTCTAGTATATTCTAGTATATTCTAGTATATTCTGGCATATTCTAGTATATTCTAGTATATTCTAGTGTATTCTGGTATATTCTAGTATATTTTATTATATTCTAGTATATTCTGGTATATTCTAGTATATTATAGTATATTCTAGCATATTCTAGTATATTCTAGTATATTCTAGTATATTCTAGTGTATTCTAGTATATTCTAGTATATTCTAGTATATTCAAGTATATTCTAGTATATTCAAGTATATTCTAGTATATTCTAGCATATTCTAGTATATTCTAGTATATTCTGGTATATTCTAGTATATTCGAGTATATTCTAGTATATTCTAGTATATTCAAGTATATTCTAGTCTATTCTAGTATATTCTAGTATATTCTGGTATATTCTAGTATATCCGTGTATATTCTAGTATATTCTAGTATATTGTAGTATATTCAAGTATATTCAAGTATATTTTAGTATATTCTAGTATATTCTGGTATATTCTAGTATATTCTAGCATATTCTAGTATATTCTAGTATATTCTAGTGTATTCTGGTATATTCTAGTGTATACTGGTATATTCTAGTGTAATTTAGTATATTCTAATATATTCTGGTATATTCTAGTATATTCTAGCATATTCTAGTATATTCTAGTATATTCTAGTATATTGCAGTATATTCTACCATATTCTAGTATATTCTGGTATATTCTAGTATATCCGAGAATATTCTAGTATATTCTAGTATATTCAAGTATATTCTAGTATATTCTAGTATATTCTAGTATATTCTAGCATATTCCAGTATATTCGAGTATATTCTAGTATATTCTAGTATATCCAAGTATATTCTAGTATATTCTAGCAGATTCTAGTATATTCTGGTATATTCTAGTACATCCGAGTATATTCTAGTATATTCTAGTATATTCAAGTATATTCTAGTATATTCTAGTATATTCTAGTGTATTCTAGTATATTCAAGTATATTCTAGTATATTCTAGCATATTCTAGTATATTCAAGTATATTCTATTATATTCTAGTATATTCGAGTATATTCTAGTATATTCTAGTATATTCTGGTATATTCTAGTATATTCAAGTATATTCTAGTATATTTGAGTATATTCTAGTATATTCTAGTATATCCAAGTATATTCTAGTATATTCTAGCATATTCTAGTATATTCTAGTATATTCCAGTATATTCTACCATATTCTAGTATATTCTGGTATATTCTAGTACATCCGAGTATATTCTAGTATATTCTAGTATATTCAAGTATATTCTAGTATATTCTAGTATATTCTAGTATATTCTAGTATATTCTAGTATATTCTAGTATATTCTAGTATATTTGAGTATATTCTAGTATATTCTAGTATATCCAAGTATATTCTAGTATATTCTAGCATATTCTAGTATATTCTAGTATATTCCAGTATATTCTACCATATTCTAGTATATTCTGGTATATTCTAGTACATCCGAGTATATTCTAGTATATTCTAGCATATTCTAGTATATTCTAGTATATTCTAGTGTATTCTGGTATATTCTAGTGTATACTGGTATATTCTAGTGTAGTTTAGTATATTCTAGTATATTCTAGTATATTCTAGTATATTCAAGTATATTCTATTATATTCTAGTATATTCGAGTATATTCTAGTATATTCTAGTATATTCTGGTATATTCTAGTATATTCAAGTATATTCTAGTATATTTGAGTATATTCTAGTATATTCTAGTATATCCAAGTATATTCTAGTATATTCTAGCATATTCTAGTATATTCTAGTATATTCCAGTATATTCTACCATATTCTAGTATATTCTGGTATATTCTAGTACATCCGAGTATATTCTAGTATATTCTAGTATATTCAAGTATATTCTAGTATATTCTAGTATATTCTAGTATATTCTAGTATATTCTAGTATATTCTAGTATATTTGAGTATATTCTAGTATATTCTAGTATATCCAATTATATTCTAGTATATTCTAGCATATTCTAGTATATTCTAGTATATTCCAGTATATTCTACCATATTCTAGTATATTCTGGTATATTCTAGTACATCCGAGTATATTCTAGTATATTCTAGTATATTCAAGTATATTCTAGTATATTCTAGTATATTCTAGTATATTCTAGTATATTCTAGTATATTCTAGTATATTCTAGTATATTCTAGTATATTTGAGTATATTCTAGTATATTCTAGTATATCCAAGTATATTCTAGTATATTCTAGCATATTCTAGTATATTCTAGTATATTCCAGTATATTCTACCATATTCTAGTATATTCTGGTATATTCTAGTACATCCGAGTATATTCTAGTATATTCTAGCATATTCTAGTATATTCTAGTATATTCTAGTGTATTCTGGTATATTCTAGTGTATACTGGTATATTCTAGTGTAGTTTAGTATATTCTAGTATATTATAGTATATTCTAGTATATTCTAGTATATTCAAGTATATTCTATTATATTCTAGTATATTCGAGTATATTCTAGTATATTCTAGTATATTCTGGTATATTCTAGTATATTCAAGTATATTCTAGTATATTTGAGTATATTCTGGTATATTCTAGTACATCCGAGTATATTCTAGTATATTCTAGCATATTCTAGTATATTCTAGTATATTCTAGTGTATTCTGGTATATTCTAGTGTATACTGGTATATTCTAGTGTAGTTTAGTATATTCTAGTATATTATAGTATATTCTAGTATATTCTAGTATATTCTGGTATATTCAAGTATATTCTAGTATATTCTAGTATATCCGGGTATATTCTAGTATATTCTAGTATATTCTAGTATATTCAAGTATATTCAAGTATATTTTAGTATATTCTAGTATATTCTGGTATATTCTAGTACATCCGAGTATATTCTAGTATATTCTAGTATATTCAAGTATATTCTAGTATATTCTAGTATATTCTAGTATATTCTAGTATATTCTAGTATATTCTAGTATATTTGAGTATATTCTAGTATATTCTAGTATATCCAAGTATATTCTAGCATATTCTAGTATATTCTAGTATATTCCAGTATATTCTACCATATTCTAGTATATTCTGGTATATTCTAGTACATCCGAGTATATTCTAGTATATTCTAGTATATTCAAGTATATTCTAGTATATTCTATTCCATTCTAATTTATTCTAGTATAAACTGGTATATTCTAGTATATTCTAGTATATTTGAGTATATTCTAGTATATTCTAGTATATTCCAGTATATTCGTGCATATTCTAGTATATTCTAGCATATTCTAGTATATTCTAGTATATTCCAGTATATTCTACCATATTCTAGTATATTCTGGTATATTCTAGTACATCCGAGTATATTCTAGTATATTCTAGTATATTCAAGTATATTCTAGTATATTCTAGTATATTCTAGTATATTCTAGTATATTCTAGTATATTCTAGTATATTTGAGTATATTCTAGTATATTCTAGTATATCCAAGTATATTCTAGTATATTCTAGCATATTCTAGTATATTCCAGTATATTCTACCATATCCTAGTATATTCTGGTATATTCTAGTACATCCGAGTATATTCTAGTATATTCTAGCATATTCTAGTATATTCTAGTATATTCTAGTGTATTCTGGTATATTCTAGTGTATACTGGTATATTCTAGTGTAGTTTAGTATATTCTAGTATATTATAGTATATTCTAGTATATTCTAGTATATTCTGGTATATTCAAGTATATTCTAGTATATTCTAGTATATCCGGGTATATTCTAGTATATTCTAGTATATTCTAGTATATTCAAGTATATTCAAGTATATTTTAGTATATTCTAGTATATTCTAGTGTATTCTAGTATAATCTAGCATATTCTAGTATATTCTAGTATATTCTGGAATATTCTAGTATATTCGAGTATATTCTAGTATATTCTAGTATCTTCTAGTGTATTCTAGTATATTCTGGTATATTCAAGTATATTCTAGTATATTCTAGTATATCCGGGTATATTCTAGTATATTCTAGTATATTCTAGTATATTCAAGTATATTCAAGTATATTTTAGTATATTCTAGTATATTCTAGTTTATTCTAGTATATTCTAGCATATTCTAGTATATTCTAGTATATTCTGGAATATTCTAGTATATTCGAGTATATTCGAGTATATTCTAGTATATTCTAGTATCTTCTAGTGTATTCTGGTATATTCTAGTATATTTTAGTATATTCTAGTATATTCTGGTATATTCTAGTATATTCTAGCATATTCTAGTATATTCTAGTATATTCTAGTATATTGCAGTATATTCTACCATATTCTAGTATATTCTGGTATATTCTAGTATATCCGAGAATATTCTAGTATATTCTAGTATATTCAAGTATATTCTAGTATATTCTAGTATATTCTAGTATATTCTAGTGTATTCTAGTATATTTGAGTATATTCTAGTATATTCTAGTATATCCAAGTATATTCTAGTATATTCTAGCATATTCTAGTATATTCTAGTATATTCCAGTATATTCTACCATATTGTAGTATATTCTGGTATATTCTAGTACATCCGAGTATATTCTAGTATATTCTAGTATATTCAAGTATATTCTAGTATATTCTAGTATATTCTAGTGTATTCTAGTATATTCAAGTATATTCTAGTATATTCTAGCATATTCTAGTATATTCAAGTATATTCTATTATATTCTAGTATATTCGAGTATATTCTAGTATATTCTAGTATATCCAAGTATATTCTAGTATATTCTAGCATAATCTAGTATATTCTAGTATATTCCAGTATATTCTACCATATTCTAGTATATTCTGGTATATTCTAGTATATTCGAGTATAATCTAGTATATTCTAGTATATTCAAGTATATTCTAGTATATTCTAGCATATTCTAGTATATTCTAGTATATTCTAGTGTATTCTAGTATATTCTAGTATATTCTAGTATATTCTAGTATATTCAACTATATTCTAGTATATTCTAGTATACACTAGTATATTCTGGTATATTCTAGCATATTCTAGTGTATTCTAGTATATTCTAGTATATTCTAGTATATTCTAGTATATTTGAGTATATTTTAGTATATTCTAGTATATTCAAGTATATTCTAGTATCTTCTAGTGTATTCTGGTATATTCTAGTATATTTTAGTATATTCTAGTATATTCTGGTATATTCTAGTATATTCTAGTATATTCTAGTATATTGCAGTATATTCTACCATATTCTAGTATATTCTGGTATATTCTAGTATATCCGAGAATATTCTAGTATATTCTAGTATATTCAAGTATATTCTAGTATATTCTAGTATATCCAAGTATATTCTAGTATATTCTAGCATATTCTAGTATATTCTAGTATATTCCAGTATATTCTACCATATTGTAGTATATTCTGGTATATTCTAGTACATCCGGGTATATTCCAGTATATTCGAGTATATTCTAGTATATTCTAGTATATCCAAGTATATTCTAGTATATTCTAGTA
>CAJYYI030000526.1:0-18836 GCA_913789915.3 Sphecodes monilicornis
GGTATATTCTAGTATATTCTAGTATATTGTAGTATATTCTAGTATAATCCAGTATATTCTAGTATACTCTAGTATATTCAAGTATATTCTAGTATATTCTAGTATATTCTGGTATATTCTAGTATATTCTAGTATATTCTTGTATATTCTAGTATATTCTAGTATATTCTAGTATATTCTTTTATATTCTTTTTATATTCTAGTATATTCTTTTATATTCTAGTATATTCTAGGATATTACGGTATATTCTACTATATTCTTGTATATTCTAGTATATTCTAGTATATTCAAGTATATTCTAGTATATTCTAGTATATTCTAGTATATTCTAGGATATTACGGTATATTCTACAATATTCTAGTATATTCTAGTAATTTCTAGTATATTCAAGTATATTCTATTATATTCTAGTATACTATGGTATATTCTAGTATATTCTAGTATATTGTAGTATATTCTAGTATATTCTAGTATATTCTAGTATATTCTAGTATATTCTAGTATATTCTAGTTTACTATGGTATATTCTAGTATATTCTAGTATATTCTAGCATATTCTGGTATATTCCAGTATATTCAAGTACATTTTAGTATATTCTGGTATATTCTGGTATATTCTAGTATATTCTAGTACATTCTAGTATAGTCTAGTATAATCTGGTATATTCTAGTATATTCTAGTACATTCTAGTACATTCTAGCATATTCTAGTATGTTCTGGTATATTCTAGTATATTCTATTATATTCTTGTATATTCTGGTATATTCTAGTATATTCTAGTATATTCTAGCATATTCTGGTATATTCCAGTATATTCAAGTATATTTTAGTATATTCTGGTATATTCTGGTATATTCTAGTATATTCTAGTATATTCTAGTATGTTCTAGTATATTCCAGTATAATCCAGTATATTCTAGTATATTCTAGTATATTCTGGTATATTCAAGTATATTCTTGTATAATCTTGTATATTCTAGTATATTCTAGCATATTCTAGTGTATTTTAGTATATTTGAGTATATTATCGTATATTCTAGTATATTCTGGTATATTCAAGTATATTCTAGTATATTCTAGTGTATTCTATTATATTCTGGTATATTCTAGTATATTCTGGTATGTTCTAGTATATTCTAGTATATTCTTGTATATTCTAGTATATTCTAGTATATTCTAGTATATTCTTTTATATTCTTTTATATTCTAGTATATTCTTGTATATTCTAGTATATTCTAGGATATTACGGTATATTCTACTATATTCTTGTATATTCTACTATATTCTAGTATATTCAAGTATATTCTAGTATATTCTAGTATATTCTAGTACATTCTAGTATACTCTAGGATATTACGGTATATTCTACAATATTCTAGTATATTCTAGTAATTTCTAGTATATTCAACTATATTCTATTATATTCTAGTATACTATGGTATATTCTAGTATATTGTAGTATATTGTAGTATATTCTAGTATATTCTAGCATTTTCTGGTATATTCCAGTATATTCAAGTATATTTTAGTATATTCTGGTATATTCTAGTATATTCTAGTATATTCAAGGATATTCTAGTATATTCCAGTAATTTTAGTATATTCTGGTATATTCTAGTATATTCCAGTATATTCTGGTATATTCTCGTATATTCTAGTATATTCTAGTATATTGTAGTATATTCTGGTACGTTCTAGTATATTCTAGTATATTCTAGCATATTCTATTATATTCTGGTATATTCTAGTATATTCTAGAAAATTGTGGTATATTTTAGTATATTCTGGTATATTCTGGTATATTCTGGTATATTCAAGTATATTCTTGTATAATCTTGTATATTCTAGTATATTCTAGTATATTCTAGTGTATTTTAGTATATTTGAGGATATTATCGTATATTCTAGTATATTCTGGTATATTCAAGTATATTCTAGTATATTCGAGTATATTCTATTATATTCTGGTATATTCTAGTATATTCTAGTATATTCTAGCATATTCTAGTATATTCTAGTATATTCTGGTATATTCTAGTATATTCTAGTATATTCTAGCATATTCTAGCATATTCTTTTATATTCTAGTATATTCTTGTATATTCTAGTATATTCTAGGATATTACGGTATATTCTACTATATTCTTGTATATTCTAGTATATTCTAGTATATTCAAGTATATTCTAGTATATTCTAGTATATTCTAGTATATTCTAGTATATTCTAGTATATTCTAGTATATTCTAGTATATTCCAGGATATTACGGTATATTCTACAATATTCTAGTATATTCTAGTAATTTCTAGTATATTCAAGCATATTCTATTATATTCTAGTATACTATGGTATATTCTAGTATATTCAAGTATATTCTAGTATATTCTAGTATATTCTAGTATATTCTAGTATATTCTAGTATATTACGGTATATTCTACAATATTCTAGTATATTCTAGTAATTTCTAGTATATTCAAGTATATTCTATTATATTCTAGTATACTATGGTATATTCTAGTATATTCTAGTATATTGTAGTATATTCTAGTATATTCTAGCATATTCTGGTATATTCCAGTATATTCAAGTATATTTTAGTATATTCTGGTATATTCTAGTATATTCTAGTATATTCAAGGATATTCTAGTATATTCCAGTAATTTTAGTATATTCTGGTATATTCTGGTATGTTCTAGTATATTCTAGTATATTCTAGTATGTTCTAGTATATTCCAGTATAATCCAGTATATTCTAGTATATTCTTGTATATTCTGGTATATTCTAGTATATTCTAGTATATTCTAGCATATTCTGGTATATTCCAGTATATTCAAGTATATTTTAGTATATTCTGGTATATTCTGGTATATTCTAGTATATTCTAGTATATTCTAGTATGTTCTAGTATATTCCAGTATAATCCAGTATATTCTAGTATATTCTAGTATATTCTGGTATATTCAAGTATATTCTTGTATAATCTTGTATATTCTAGTATATTCTAGCATATTCTAGTGTATTTTAGTATATTTGAGGATATTATCGTATATTCTAGTATATTCTGGTATATTCAAGTATATTCTAGTATATTCTTGTGTATTCTATTATATTCTGGTATATTCTAGTATATTCTAGTATATTCTGGTATATTCAAGTGTATTCTAGTATATTCGAGTATATTCTATTATATTCTGGTATATTCTAGTATATTCTAGTATATTCTAGCATATTCTAGTATATTCTAGTATATTCTGGTATATTCTAGTATATTCTAGTATATTCTAGTATATTCTAGTATATTCTAGTATATTCTTGTATATTCTAGTATATTCTAGGATATTACGGTATATTCTACTATATTCTTGTATATTCTAGTATATTCTAGTATATTCAAGTATATTCTAGTATATTCTAGTATATTCAAGTATATTCTAGTATATTCTAGTATATTCTGGTATATTCTAGTATATTCTAGTATATTCTAGTATATTCTAGCATATTCTTTTATATTCTAGTATATTCTTGTATATTCTAGTATATTCTAGGATATTACGGTATATTCTACTATATTCTTGTATATTCTAGTATATTCTAGTATATTCAAGTATATTCTAGTATATTCTAGTATATTCTAGTATATTCTAGTATATTCTAGTATTGTTGCGAATCAATAGTTTAATTTAGTTTAAGTTATATGTGAATATAATATAATTTAATTTAGTTGAATACAAACACTCGTAATTATTGTAAGCCGATAGAATATAATTGGAATCTTAATTAATGTTCTGCGAATGTCCCCTCTTGCGTGCGAAATAACTGCGTGAAGTGTAAGAGGCGAATTATGTACAGGTGTGTGCGTGGCGAGTTAATATTGTGATAGACTAATGGCGTAAATAAAGGGAAAATGAATTTGTAATGTAGCGATGGTGCGATGTAGAGATATTGTAAACTGCGTTCGTATGATGGAATGGTATGGTGGAAAATATGTATTTAGAGTGTTGTTAGGTGTGAGTGAGGGAAGAAAGGGAGGTACGTTTGATGGTGTCAAACCAGACATCATAAACAAACCTCTCGCCGGCATCGCGTATTGTATGGGGACCGCCACTTGGCTGGAAACCCAAAAATAGGCCACGGGTAAGGTTGTTGTCGACAACAGCCTAGGCCCGGTAGACCGGGAGGGGGTGTGATCGCCCCGTCCGAAACCAGGTCAACGAGCACGGTAAGATCGCAAAGATCGAACCGGGGCCGGTAGGCCAAGCGGAGGCCGGCGAGAGGGGGTTACAGCTGAAGATTTCCCCACTACTAAGGGAGGAACTAGTCGAGCAGAGTATAAATATTGTGTATTGACTGCGACGCACTCACTGTAATCATTGTGTCTACCCAATAAAATTAAATATTGGATCCATCAAATAGATTGTAGTACATAGTTGTATTCGAGGACGAACAAAATTGGTGCCGAAACCCGGGATTCATTTCGGGTGATTATAAGATATAAGATTTCTCGATTTGTTGGTTTGAGATACCACCAAAGAAAAAGAGGTGTCCAGCGGAAACGGCCACGTCTCAACCCCCAGCGAAGAGAGGACGTAAACCCAGGACAGCGGATGTTGAATCATCTAATCCAAGGACATCGCTCCAGGATGCGGAGAGCTCGGAGCCAGGACCTAGTGGGACATCACTGGTACGCCGCCAGCCCCGACAGGGAAAGGAAAGGGATACGGTGTCAACGGGCTCGATGACAAGAGGAACGTCTCCAGGAGCCGCCTCGGAGTCACCAGACGTCGAGAACGGCCAAAGTCGACGGATGCATTTGTGTCATCACAGTACTCCAGGCTTGGTGAGATCAACCGATCTTGTAAATACATTAACCGCGACAGATCCGGCGACTCGCTTATCGGAGGCCATTGAAAAAACATTGCAGGCCGTACGAGAATCCTCAATGTCCGGAGGAAATTCTCAGTTGGTCAATCGATTAACTACGGCAAAATCGTTACCGGTCTTTTCTGGCGATCCAATCGAGTGGCTTCATTTTAAAGGAGCGTACGAATTAACGACTGAACTCGGTAGGTTTAGCGAACGCGAAAATGTGGCGCGATTGTTTGACGCATTGAAGGGCGAGGCGCGCGAAGCAGTGAGTGGTTTACTGGCGACAAATAGTGACGCCAATGAAATTATGCGAACCTTAGGGCTCTTATACGGGAATAAGAATGTCGTGGCGGAGAAAATCTCAAACGAAATAAAAAACTTGCCTTATCTAGACGGTGGAAAAATGAACATAACGCAATTTGCTATTAAATTGAAGGGTGCGGTCGCGGCCTTCAAATCACTGGAGGCCATCGGTCATTTGCATAGCTTCGATTTAGTGAAGAGTGTCGCGAGTAAACTTCCGCCAGCCTTAACGTACGCGTTTAATAGATACGCAGCAACAGCATCCTCGGAAAAAACGGGTTTAGAAAAGATTACCGATTTCATTTATAAAGAAGCCGAATTGGCAGCATCGGTTGGTATTCTTGACCTTGCGCAGCCCGGTGCGAACCTGGAGCCGACTCTTAAAGCTTCAACAAGGAAATCGCGATGTACAAGGTCGGGCAAAGTTTACGCGGTCGCAAGCGAAGTGAGAGAAGACGTAGGAGAGAAGGAGACGAATCGGAATTCGAATAGTTGCGCGTTTTGCCAACGTTTTAACCATACATCGGCTGCTTGCACACGATTCCTTCGGGAGCCGGTAAACATTCGTTGGCGATTGGTAAGAAAATTGCGATTATGTATTAATTGTCTGGGGCGGAGTCACATGCGAAATGATTGCAAACAAGCGGGATGTCCTATATGCCGTGGGTGCCACCATAAACTCTTGCATATGAGAGGTTCGGGTACGCAGACGGAAAGGTTAGAGCAAAGAGCCGCGAGACCTACGACGAGATCGTCAGAGCAGGTAGGAGTCGCTTCAACGTCAACCGACAACACGGATAGAAGTTGACTGGAACCGACACGCACATTCCTGAAAATATTGCCTGTGCGTGTCTCTGGCCCGACAAATAGGAGTGATACGTACGCGCTACTAGATGAGGGCTCGACGATTTCATTAATCGATAGAAAATTAGTGCGATTGATAGGCGCGAAAGGACCAAAAATAACTCTCGCGCTAAAAGGGGTGAACGATCGCGAATCAGTAATGTCAAGCAGCGAAAAAATCAACGTTATCGTGCAAGGGGCGTTCGATTCCTATCATATCAATCACGTGCTAGCTATCCAAACGAATTCTTACAAAAGCCGGAGCCTCAATGGCCAATAGAGAAACCGCTCAATGAAATAGGTAAAAAAATGTTAGATGAAATGGAGTTACGTAAAACCTTTGTATATTCGGTAGATTCACGACCATTATCAGAATTTCCATTGTTCATAAGAATTTTGGGGTGGCAAGGGTTGTTGGTGATAGCTAGACGTGTGCAAACAGCAGCAAACCGGTGGAGAGGAAAATCTCGAATAGGAACGACCGTTCACAGTATCGCGAACGCGGAACGATATTGGTTTCGCGTAATACAAAACGAGCATTTTAGACAAGAAATAGCGGCTATTGAAAAGAATAGAGATGTTACTAAAACCAGCAAGATAGCGAGCCTAGAACCGTATTTAGATGAGGAAAGAATCCTGAGAGCAAGCGGTCGGGCGGTCAACATACGCGAAGATGAGTTTAACAATTACCCGATTATACTCGATGGAAGACATAACGCGACTAAAATGTTAGTAAAAGAATATCATAGACGTTATTATCACGCAAGTAATAACACAGTCGTTAATGAGCTCAGTCAAATCTTTTATATAACCGGATTGAGGAAGATCTTGCGTTCGATCGCGTATAGATGTGTAATATGTCGTTTGCACCGCGCTAAACCTCAAGCTCCCGTCATGTCCATCTTACCAGCCGGGCGATTAGCGTACAAACAGAGACCTTTCAGCCAATGTGGAATTGATTATTTCGGTCCTATGTTCGTCAAAATTGGCCGACGTAGGGAAAAACGTTGGGGGGTACTATTTAATTGTCTAACCACGAGAGCCATACACATAGAACTGGCTTGCAGCCTGACTGCTAGCTCCGCAATAATGGCGTTACAGCGCCTGGCTGCCCGTAGAGGTACCCCCGCTGCCGTTTATAGCGATAATGGGACCAATTTTAAAGGCGCGAGTAGAGAAATCAAAGAAGCGATCGCCGGAATCGACAAACAAAGGCAACAAGAATACGCGTTAACGCGGAAGATCAAGTGGGTTTTCAATCCCCCTGATGCCCCTCATATGGGAGGAGCATGGGAGCGGCTAATAAGATCGGTGAAAACTGCGTTGCACGCAATTTTACGCGAACAAGCGCCAACAGAAGAAACTCTACATACTCTGTTAACGGAGATAGAACATACTGTGAACTCGCGACCGTTAACGCACGTTTCCGTAGATCCGAGAGATATTGAAGCACTCACGCCAAACCATTTTTTGATAGGTACCTCATCAGGAAACATAAAGATCGGTCGGTACGAAGCTTACGAAACATGTTTGCGAAAGCAATGGCGAATAGCGCAGCACCTCGCGGATGCATTTTGGAAACGATGGTTACGCGAATATTTACCGTCTATAATAAATCGACCAAAATGGACCGAAACGAAAGACCCACTAAAACGAGGTGATCTTGTATTGATAATCGATATGCTAGCACCACGCAATGAATGGAAAAGAGGGACCGTGACTGACGTGTATCCTGGGTCGGATGGTGGAGTCCGAGTTGTAAAAGTACATACTCCATGGGGTGACTTTACACGGCCGACGCATAAACTTATCAAGTTATTAAGTACAGATGAAGTACAAAATCCGTGAATTTGTACGAGGGGGAGGATGTTGCGAATCAATAGTTTAATTTAGTTTAAGTTATATGTGAATATAATATAATTTAATTTAGTTGAATACAAACACTCGTAATTATTGTAAGCCGATAGAATATAATTGGAATCTTAATTAATGTTCTGCGAATGTCCCCTCTTGCGTGCGAAATAACTGCGTGAAGTGTAAGAGGCGAATTATGTACAGGTGTGTGCGTGGCGAGTTAATATTGTGATAGACTAATGGCGTAAATAAAGGGAAAATGAATTTGTAATGTAGCGATGGTGCGATGTAGAGATATTGTAAACTGCGTTCGTATGATGGAATGGTATGGTGGAAAATATGTATTTAGAGTGTTGTTAGGTGTGAGTGAGGGAAGAAAGGGAGGTACGTTTGATGGTGTCAAACCAGACATCATAAACAAACCTCTCGCCGGCATCGCGTATTGTATGGGGACCGCCACTTGGCTGGAAACCCAAAAATAGGCCACGGGTAAGGTTGTTGTCGACAACAGCCTAGGCCCGGTAGACCGGGAGGGGGTGTGATCGCCCCGTCCGAAACCAGGTCAACGAGCACGGTAAGATCGCAAAGATCGAACCGGGGCCGGTAGGCCAAGCGGAGGCCGGCGAGAGGGGGTTACAGCTGAAGATTTCCCCACTACTAAGGGAGGAACTAGTCGAGCAGAGTATAAATATTGTGTATTGACTGCGACGCACTCACTGTAATCATTGTGTCTACCCAATAAAATTAAATATTGGATCCATCAAATAGATTGTAGTACATAGTTGTATTCGAGGACGAACAAGTATATTCTAGTATATTCCAGGATATTACGGTATATTCTACAATATTCTAGTATATTCTAGTAATTTCTAGTATATTCAAGCATATTCTATTATATTCTAGTATACTATGGTATATTCTAGTATATTCAAGTATATTCTAGTATATTCTAGTATATTCTAGTATATTCTAGTATATTCTGGTATATTCTAGTATATTCTAGTATATTCTTGTATATTCTAGTATATTCTAGTATATTCTAGTATATTCTTTTATATTCTTTTATATTCTAGTATATTCTTGTATATTCTAGTATATTCTAGGATATTACGGTATATTCTACTATATTCTTGTATATTCTAGTATATTCTAGTATATTCAAGTATATTCTAGTATATTCTAGTATATTCTAGTATATTCTAGGATATTACGGTATATTCTACAATATTCTAGTATATTCTAGTAATTTCTAGTATATTCAAGTATATTCTATTATATTCTAGTATACTATGGTATATTCTAGTATATTCTAGTATATTGTAGTATATTCTAGTATATTCTAGTATATTCTAGTATATTCTAGTATATTCTAGTATATTCTAGTTTACTATGGTATATTCTAGTATATTCTAGTATATTCTAGCATATTCTGGTATATTCCAGTATATTCAAGTACATTTTAGTATATTCTGGTATATTCTGGTATATTCTAGTATATTCTAGTACATTCTAGTATAGTCTAGTATAATCTGGTATATTCTAGTATATTCTAGTACATTCTAGTACATTCTAGCATATTCTAGTATGTTCTGGTATATTCTAGTATATTCTGGTATGTTCTAGTATATTCTAGTATATTCTTGTATATTCTAGTATATTCTAGTATATTCTAGTATATTCTTTTATATTCTTTTATATTCTAGTATATTCTTGTATATTCTAGTATATTCTAGGATATTACGGTATATTCTACTATATTCTTGTATATTCTACTATATTCTAGTATATTCAAGTATATTCTAGTATATTCTAGTATATTCTAGTACATTCTAGTATACTCTAGGATATTACGGTATATTCTACAATATTCTAGTATATTCTAGTAATTTCTAGTATATTCAACTATATTCTATTATATTCTAGTATACTATGGTATATTCTAGTATATTGTAGTATATTGTAGTATATTCTAGTATATTCTAGCATATTCTGGTATATTCCAGTATATTCAAGTATATTTTAGTATATTCTGGTATATTCTAGTATATTCTAGTATATTCAAGGATATTCTAGTATATTCCAGTAATTTTAGTATATTCTGGTATATTCTAGTATATTCCAGTATATTCTGGTATATTCTCGTATATTCTAGTATATTCTAGTATATTCTAGTATAATCAAGTATATTCTAGTATATTCTAGTATATTGTAGTATATTCTGGTACGTTCTAGTATATTCTAGTATATTCTAGCATATTCTATTATATTCTGGTATATTCTAGTATATTCTAGAAAATTGTGGTATATTTTAGTATATTCTGGTATATTCTGGTATATTCAAGTATATTCTTGTATAATCTTGTATATTCTAGTATATTCTAGTATATTCTAGTGTATTTTAGTATATTTGAGGATATTATCGTATATTCTAGTATATTCTGGTATATTCAAGTATATTCTAGTATATTCTAGTGTATTCTATTATATTCTGGTATATTCTAGTATATTCTAGTATATTCTAGCATATTCTAGTATATTCTAGTATATTCTGGTATATTCTAGTATATTCTAGTATATTCTAGTATATTCTAGCATATTCTTTTATATTCTAGTATATTCTTGTATATTCTAGTATATTCTAGGATATTACGGTATATTCTACTATATTCTTGTATATTCTAGTATATTCTAGTATATTCAAGTATATTCTAGTATATTCTAGTATATTCTAGTATATTCTAGTATATTCTAGTATATTCTAGTATATTCCAGGATATTACGGTATATTCTACAATATTCTAGTATATTCTAGTAATTTCTAGTATATTCAAGCATATTCTATTATATTCTAGTATACTATGGTATATTCTAGTATATTCAAGTATATTCTAGTATATTCTAGTATATTCTAGTATATTCTAGTATATTCTAGTATATTACGGTATATTCTACAATATTCTAGTATATTCTAGTAATTTCTAGTATATTCAAGTATATTCTATTATATTCTAGTATACTATGGTATATTCTAGTATATTCTAGTATATTGTAGTATATTCTAGTATATTCTAGCATATTCTGGTATATTCCAGTATATTCAAGTATATTTTAGTATATTCTGGTATATTCTAGTATATTCTAGTATATTCAAGGATATTCTAGTATATTCCAGTAATTTTAGTATATTCTGGTATATTCTGGTATGTTCTAGTATATTCTAGTATATTCTAGCACATTCTGGTATATTCCAGTATATTCAAGTATATTTTAGTATATTCTGGTATATTCTGGTATATTCTAGTATATTCTAGTATATTCTAGTATATTCAAGTATATTCTAGTATATTCTAGTTTACTATGGTATATTCTAGTATATTCTAGTTTACTATGGTATATTCTAGTATATTCTAGTATATTGTAGTATATTCTAGTATAATCCAGTATATTCTAGTATACTCTAGTATATTCAAGTATATTCTAGTATATTCTAGTATATTCTGGTATATTCTAGTATATTCTAGTATATTCTTGTATATTCTAGTATATTCTAGTATATTCTAGTATATTCTTTTATATTCTTTTATATTCTAGTATATTCTTGTATATTCTAGTATATTCTAGGATATTACGGTATATTCTACTATATTCTTGTATATTCTAGTATATTCTAGTATATTCAAGTATATTCTAGTATATTCTAGTATATTCTAGTATATTCTAGGATATTACGGTATATTCTACAATATTCTAGTATATTCTAGTAATTTCTTGTATATTCAAGTATATTCTATTATATTCTAGTATACTATGGTATATTCTAGTATATTCTAGTATATTGTAGTATATTCTAGTATATTCTAGCATATTCTGGAATATTCCAGTATATTCAAGTATATTTTAGTATATTCTGGTATATTCTAGTATATTCTAGTATATTCAAGGATATTCTAGTATATTCCAGTAATTTTAGTATATTCTGGTATATTCTGGTATGTTCTAGTTTATTCTATTATATTCTATTATATTCTGGTATATTCTAGTATATTCCAGTATATTCTGGTATATTCTTGTATATTCTAGTATATTCAAGTATATTCTAGTATATTCTAGTATATTCTAGTATAATCAAGTATATTCTAGTATATTCTAGTATATTCTAGTATATTCTGGTACGTTCTAGTATATTCTAGTATATTCTAGCATATTCTATTATATTCTGGTATATTCTAGTATATTCTAGTAAATTGTGGTATATTCTAGTATATTCTGGTATATTCTAGTACACCCTAGCATATTCTGGTATATTCTAGTATATTCTAGTATATTCTAGTATATTCCAGTATAATCCAGTATATTCTAGTATATTCTAGTATATTCAAGTATATTCTAGTATATTCTAGTATATTCTGGCATATTCATGTATATTCTTGTATAATCTTGTATATTCTAGTATATTCTAGTATATTCTAGTGTATTTTAGTATATTTGAGGATATTATCGTATATTCTAGTATATTCTGGTATATTCTAGTATATTCTAGTATATTCAAGTATATTCTAGTATATTCTAGTATATTCTGCTATATTCAAGTATATTCTTGTATAATCTTGTATATTCTAGTATATTCTATTATATTCTGGTATATTCTAGTATATTCTAGTATATTCTAGTATATTCTAGTATATTCTAGTATATTCTAGTATATTCTAGTATATTCTAGTATATTCTAGTATATTCAAGTATATTCTAGTATATTCTAGTATATTCTAGTATATTCTAGTATATTCTAGTATATTCTAGTATATTCTAGTATATTCTAGTATATTCTATTATATTCAAGTATATTCTAGTATATTCTAGTATATTCTGCTATATTCAAGTATATTCTTGTATAATCTTGTATATTCTAGTATATTCTATTATATTCTGGTATATTCTAGTATATTCTAGTATATTCTAGAATATTCTAGTATATTCTAGTATATTCTAGTATATTCTAGTATATACTAGTATATTCTAGTATATTCTAGTATATTCTAGTATATTCTAGTATATTCTAGTGTATTTTAGTATATTTGAGGATATTATCGTATATTCCAGTATATTCTGGTATATTCAAGTATATTCTAGTATATTCCAGTATAATCCAGTATATTCTAGTATATTCTAGTATATTCTAGTATATTCAAGTATATTCTAGTATATTCCAGTATAATCCAGTATATTCTGGTATATTCTAGCATATTCTAGTATATTCTGGTATATTCTAGTATATTCTAGTAAATTCAAGTATATTATAGTATATTCTAGTATATTCTAGTATATTCAAGTATATTCTAGTATATTCTAGTATATTCTGGTATATTCAAGTATATTCTTGTATAATCTTGTATATTCTAGTATATTCTATTATATTCTGGTATATTCTAGTATATTCTAGTATATTCTAGAATATTCTAGTATATTCTAGTATATTCAAGTATATTCTAGTATATTCTAGTATATTCTAGTATATTCTAGTATATTCTAGTATATTCTAGTATATTCTAGTATATTCTAGTATATTCTAGTATATTCTAGTATATTCAAGTATATTCTAGTATATTCTAGTATATTCTGGTATATTCAAGTATATTCTTGTATAATCTTGTATATTCTAGTATATTCTATTATATTCTGGTATATTCTAGTATATTCTAGTATATTCTAGTATATTCTAGTATATTCTAGTATATTCTAGTATATTCTAGTATATACTAGTATATTCTAGTATATTCTAGTATATTCTAGTATATTCGAGTATATTCTAGTATATTCTAGTATATTCTAGTATATTCTAGTATATTCTAGTATATTCTAGCATATTCTAGTATATTATGGTATATTCTAGCATATTCTAGTATATTCTTGTATATTCTAGTATATTCTAGTATATTCTAGTATATTCTAGGATATTACGGTATATTCTACTATATTCTAGTATATTCTAGTATATTCTAGTATATTCAAGTATATTCTAGTATATTCTAGTATACTATGGTATATTCTAGTATATTCTAGTATATTGTAGTATATTCTAGTATATTCTAGCATATTCTGGTATATTCCAGTATATTCAAGTACATTTTAGTATATTCTGGTATATTCTGGTATATTCTAGTATATTCTAGTACATTCTAGTATATTCTAGTATAATCTGGTATATTCTAGTATATTCTAGTACATTCTAGTACATTCTAGCATATTCTAGTATATTCTAGTATATTCTAGTATATTCTAGTATATTCTGGTACGTTCTAGTATATTCTAGTATATTCTAGCATATTCTATTATATTCTGGTATATTCTAGTATATTCTAGTAAATTGTGGTATATTCTAGTATAATCTGGTATATTCTAGTACATTCTAGCATATTCTGGTATATTCTAGTATATTCTAGTATATTCTAGTATATTCCAGCATAATCCAGTATATTCTAGTATATTCTAGTATATTCTAGTATATTCTAGTATATTCTAGTATATTCTAGTATATTCTAGTATATTCAAGGATATTCTAGTATATTCCAGTAATTTTAGTATATTCTGGTATATTCTGGTATGTTCTAGTATATTCTAGTATATTCTATTATATTCTGGTATATTCTAGTATATTCCAGTATATTCTGGTATATTCTTGTATATTCTAGTATATTCAAGTATATTCTAGTATATTCTAGTATATTCTAGTATAATCAAGTATATTCTAGTATATTCTAGTATATTCTAGTATATTCTGGTACGTTCTAGTATATTCTAGTATATTCTAGCATATTCTAGTATATTCTAGTATATTCTAGTATATTCTAGTATATTCAAGTATATTCTAGTATATTCTAGTATATTCTGGTATATTCAAGTATATTCTTGTATAATCTTGTATATTCTAGTATATTCTAGTATATTCTAGTGTATTTTAGTATATTTGAGGATATTATCGTATATTCTATTATATTCTGGTATATTCTAGTATATTCTAGTAAATTGTGGTATATTCTAGTATATTCTGGTATATTCTAGTACACCCTAGCATATTCTGGTATATTCTAGTATATTCTAGTATATTCTAGTATATTCCAGCATAATCCAGTATATTCTAGTATATTCTAGTATATTCAAGTATATTCAAGTATATTCTAGTATATTCTAGTATATTCTGGTATATTCAAGTATATTCTTGTATAATCTTGTATATTCTAGTATATTCTAGTATATTCTAGTGTATTTTAGTATATTTGAGGATATTATCGTATATTCTAGTATATTCTGGTATATTCAAGTATATTCTAGTATATTCGAGTATATTCTATTATATTCTGGTATATTCTAGTATATTCTAGTATATTCTAGCATATTCTAGTATATTCTAGTATATTCTAGTATATTCTAGTATATTCTAGTATATTCTATTATATTCTGGTATATTCTAGTATATTCTAGTATATTCAAGTATATTCTAGTATATTCTAGTATATTCTAGTATATTCTAGTATATTCTAGTATATTCTAGTATATTCTAGTATATTCTAGTATATTCTAGTATATTCAAGTATATTCTAGTATATTCTAGTATATTCTGGTATATTCAAGTATATTCTTGTATAATCTTGTATATTCTAGTATATTCTATTATATTCTGGTATATTCTAGTATATTCTAGTATATTCTAGTATATTCTAGTATATTCTAGTATATTCTAGTATATTCTAGTATATACTAGTATATTCTAGTATATTCTAGTATATTCTAGTATATTCGAGTATATTCTAGTATATTCTATTACATTCTAGTATATTCTAGCATATTCTAGTATATTATGGTATATTCTAGCATATTCTAGTATATTCTTGTATATTCTAGTATATTCTAGTATATTCTAGTATATTCTAGGATATTACGGTATATTCTACTATATTCTAGTATATTCTAGTATATTCTAGTATATTCAAGTATATTCTAGTATATTCTAGTATACTATGGTATATTCTAGTATATTCTAGTATATTGTAGTATATTCTAGTATATTCTAGCATATTCTGGTATATTCCAGTATATTCAAGTACATTTTAGTATATTCTGGTATATTCTGGTATATTCTAGTATATTCTAGTACATTCTAGTATATTCTAGTATAATCTGGTATATTCTAGTATATTCTAGTACATTCTAGTACATTCTAGCATATTCTGGTATATTCTAGTATATTCTAGTATATTCTAGTATATTCTAGTATATTCTAGTATATTCTAGTATATTCTAGCATATTCTATTATATTCTGGTATATTCTAGTATATTCTAGTAAATTGTGGTATATTCTAGTATAATCTGGTATATTCTAGTACATGCTAGCATATTCTGGTATATTCTAGTATATTCTAGTATATTCTAGTATATTCCAGTATAATCCAGTATATTCTAGTATATTCTAGTATATTCAAGTATATTCAAGTATATTCTAGTATATTCTAGTATATTCTAGTATATTCAAGGATATTCTAGTATATTCCAGTAATTTTAGTATATTCTGGTATATTCTGGTATGTTCTAGTATATTCTAGTATATTCTATTATATTCTGGTATATTCTAGTATATTCCAGTATATTCTGGTATATTCTTGTATATTCTAGTATATTCAAGTATATTCTAGTATATTCTAGTATATTCTAGTATAATCAAGTATATTCTAGTATATTCTAGTATATTCTAGTATATTCTGGTACGTTCTAGTATATTCTAGTATATTCTAGCATATTCTAGTATATTCTAGTATATTCTAGTATATTCAAGTATATTCAAGTATATTCTAGTATATTCTAGTATATTCTGGTATATTCAAGTATATTCTTGTATAATCTTGTATATTCTAGTATATTCTAGTATATTCTAGTGTATTTTAGTATATTTGAGGATATTATCGTATATTCTATTATATTCTGGTATATTCTAGTATATTCTAGTAAATTGTGGTATATTCTAGTATAAACTGGTATATTCTAGTACATGCTAGCATATTCTGGTATATTCTAGTATATTCTAGTATATTCTAGTATATTCCAGCATAATCCAGTATATTCTAGTATATTCTAGTATATTCAAGTATATTCAAGTATATTCTAGTATATTCTAGTATATTTTGGTATATTCAAGTATATTCTTGTATAATCTTGTATATTCTAGTATATTCTAGTATATTCTAGTGTATTTTTGTATATTTGAGGATATTATCGTATATTCTAGTATATTCTGGTATATTCAAGTATATTCTAGTATATTCGAGTATATTCTATTATATTCTGGTATATTCTAGTATATTCTAGTATATTCTAGCATATTCTAGTATATTCTAGTATATTCTGGTATATTCTAGTATATTCTAGTATATTCTAGCATATTCTGGTATATTCCAGTATATTCTAGTATATTTTAGTATATTCTGGTATATTCTGGTATATTCTAGTATATTCTAGTATATTCTAGTATGTTCTAGTATATTCTAGGATATTGTAGTATATTCTAGTATATTCTAGCATATTCTGGTATATTCCAGTATATTCAAGTATATTTTAGTATATTCTGGTATATTCTGGTATATTCTAGTATATTCTAGTATATTCTAGTATATTCTAGTATATTCTAGTATATTCTAGTATATTCAAGTATATTCTAGTATATTCTAGTATATTCTAGTATATTCTAGCATATTCTGGCATATTCCAGTATATTCAAGTACATTTTAGTATATTCTGGTATATTCTGGTATATTCTAGTATATTCTAGTACATTCTAGTATAGTCTAGTATAATCTGGTATATTCTAGTATATTCTAGTACATTCTAGTACATTCTAGCATATTCTAGTATGTTCTGGTATATTCTAGTATATTCTAGTATATTCTAGTATATTCTGGTATATTCTAGTATATTCTAGTATATTCTAGTATATTCTGGTATATTCCAGTATATTCAAGTTTATTTTAGTATGTTCTGGTATATTCTGGTATATTCTAGTATATTCTGGTATATTCCAGTATATTCAAGTATATTTTAGTATATTCTGGTATATTCTGGTATATTCTAGTATATTCTAGTATATTCTAGCATATTCTGGTATATTCCAGTATATTCAAGTTTATTTTAGTATGTTCTGGTATATTCTGGTATATTCTAGTATATTCTGGTATATTCCAGTATATTCAAGTATATTTTAGTATATTCTGGTATATTCTGGTATATTCTAGTATATTCTAGTATATTCTAGTATGTTCTAGTATATTCTAGGATATTGTAGTATATTCTAGTATATTCTAGTATATTCTAGTATATTCCAGTATAATCCAGTATATTCTAGTATATTCTAGTATATTCAAGTATATTCTAGTATATTCTAGTATATTCTGGTATATTCAAGTATATTCTTGTATAATCTTGTATATTCTAGTATATTCTAGTATATTCTAGTGTATTATAGTATATTTGAGGATATTATCGTATATTCTAGTATATTCTGGTATATTCAAGTATATTCTAGTATATTCGAGTATATTCTATTATATTCTGGTATATTCTAGTATATTCTAGTATATTCTAGCATATTCTAGTATATTCTAGTATATTCTGGTATATTCTAGTATATTCTAGTATATTCTAGCATATTCTTTTATATTCTAGTATATTCTTGTATATTCTAGTATATTCTAGGATATTACGGTATATTCTACTATATTCTTGTATATTCTAGTATATTCTAGTATATTCAAGTATATTCTAGTATATTCTAGTATATTCTAGTATATTCTAGTATATTCTAGGATATTACGGTATATTCTACAATATTCTAGTATATTCTAGTAATTTCTAGTATATTCAAGTATATTCTATGATATTCTAGTATACTATGGTATATTCTAGTATATTCTAGTATATT
>CAJYYI030000527.1:0-12839 GCA_913789915.3 Sphecodes monilicornis
GAATATACTAGAATATACTAGAATATACTAGAATATACTAGAATATACTAGAATATACCAGAATATACTACAATATACGAGAATATACCAGAATATACTAGAATATACAAGAATATACTAGAATATACTAGAATATACCAGAATATACTAGAATGTACAAGAATATACTAGAATATACCAGAATGTACTAGAATAGACAAGAATATACTAGGATATACTAAAATATACCAGAGTATACCAGAATATACTAGAATATACCAGAATATACTAGAATATACATGAATATACTAGTATATACCAGAATATACCAGAATATAGTAGAATATACTAGAATATACTAGAATATACTAGAATATACTAGAATATAATAGAATATACCATAATACCCTAGAATATACTAGAATATACTATAATATACTTGAATATACTAGAATATACTAGAATATACTAGAATATACTAGAATATACTACAATATACGAGAATATACCAGAATATACTAGAATATACAAGAATATACTAGAATATACTAGAATATATTAGAATATACCAGAATATACTAGAATGTACAAGAATATACTAGAATATACCAGAATGTACTAGAATAGACTAGAATATACTAGGATATACTAAAATTTACCAGAGTATACTAGAATATACTAGAATATACCAGAATATACTAGAATACACATGAATATACTAGTATATACCAGAATATACGAGAATATACGAGAATATAGTAGAATATACTAGAATATACGAGAATATACTAGAATATACCGGAATATACTAGAATATACTAGAATATACTAGAACATACTGGAATACATGAGAATATACTATAATATACTAGAATATACTAGAATACACCAGAATATACCAGAATATACTAGAATATACTAGAATATGCTAGAATATAATAGAATATACAATAATACCCTAGAATATACTAGAATATACTATAATATACTTGAATATACTAGAATATACTAGAATATACTAGAATATACCAGAATATACTACAATATACGAGAATATACCAGAATATACTAGAATATACAAGAATATACTAGAATATACTAGAATATACTAGAATATACCAGAATATACTAGAATGTACAAGAATATACTAGAATATACCAGAATGTACTAGAATAGACAAGAATATACTAGGATATACTAAAATATACCAGAGTATACCAGAATATACTAGAATATACCAGAATATACTAGAATATACATGAATATACTAGAATATACCAGAATATACCAGAATATACTAGAATATACTAGAATATACTAGAATATACTAGAATATAATAGAATATACCATAATACTCTAGAATATACTAGAATATACTATAATATACTTGAATATACTAGAATATACTAGAATATACTAGAATATACTACAATATACGAGAATATACCAGAATATACTAGAATATACAAGAATATACTAGAATATACTAGAATATACTAGAATATACCAGAATATACTAGAATGTACAAGAATATACTAGAATATACCAGAATGTACTAGAATAGACTAGAATATACTAGGATATACTAAAATTTACCAGAGTATACTAGAATATACTAGAATATACCAGAATATACTAGAATACACATGAATATACTAGTATATACCAGAATATACGAGAATATACGAGAATATAGTAGAATATACTAGAATATACGAGAATATACTAGAATATACCGGAATATACTAGAATATACTAGAATATACTAGAACATACTGGAATACATGAGAATATACTATAATATACTAGAATATACTAGAATACACCAGAATATACCAGAATATACTAGAATATACTAGAATATACTAGAATATACCAGAATATACTAGAATATACTAGAATATACCAGAATATACTAGAATATAATAGAATATACCATAATACCCTAGAATATACTAGAATATACTATAATATACTTGAATATACTAGAATATACTAGAATATACTAGAATATACTAGAATATACTACAATATACGAGAATATACCAGAATATACTAGAATATACAAGAATATACTAGAATATACTAGAATATATTAGAATATACCAGAATATACTAGAATGTACAAGAATATACTAGAATATACCAGAATGTACTAGAATAGACTAGAATATACTAGGATATACTAAAATTTACCAGAGTATACTAGAATATACTAGAATATACCAGAATATACTAGAATACACATGAATATACTAGTATATACCAGAATATACGAGAATATACGAGAATATAGTAGAATATACTAGAATATACGAGAATATACTAGAATATACCGGAATATACTAGAATATACTAGAATATACTAGAACATACTGGAATACATGAGAATATACTATAATATACTAGAATATACTAGAATACACCAGAATATACCAGAATATACTAGAATATACTAGAATATGCTAGAATATAATAGAATATACAATAATACCCTAGAATATACTAGAATATACTATAATATACTTGAATATACTAGAATATACTAGAATATACTAGAATATACCAGAATATACTACAATATACGAGAATATACCAGAATATACTAGAATATACAAGAATATACTAGAATATACTAGAATATACTAGAATATACCAGAATATACTAGAATGTACAAGAATATACTAGAATATACCAGAATGTACTAGAATAGACAAGAATATACTAGGATATACTAAAATATACCAGAGTATACCAGAATATACTAGAATATACCAGAATATACTAGAATATACATGAATATACTAGTATATACCAGAATATACCAGAATATACTAGAATATACTAGAATATACTAGAATATACTAGAATATACTAGAATATACCATAATACTCTAGAATATACTAGAATATACTATAATATACTTGAATATACTAGAATATACTAGAATATACTAGAATATACTACAATATACGAGAATATACCAGAATATACTAGAATATACAAGAATATACTAGAATATACTAGAATATACTAGAATATACCAGAATATACTAGAATGTACAAGAATATACTAGAATATACCAGAATGTACTAGAATAGACTAGAATATACTAGGATATACTAAAATTTACCAGAGTATACTAGAATATACTAGAATATACCAGAATATACTAGAATACACATGAATATACTAGTATATACCAGAATATACGAGAATATACGAGAATATAGTAGAATATACTAGAATATACGAGAATATACTAGAATATACCGGAATATACTAGAATATACTAGAATATACTAGAACATACTGGAATACATGAGAATATACTATAATATACTAGAATATACTAGAATACACCAGAATATACCAGAATATACTAGAATATACTAGAATAGACTAGAATATACCAGAATATGCTGGAATATACTACAATATACCAGAATATACCCTAATATATTATAATATACTAGAGTATACTACAATACACCAGAATATACTAGAATATACCAGAATATACCAGAATACACTAGAATATACTAGAATATACTAGAATATACTAGAATATACCAGAATATACAAGAATATACTAGAATATACTAGAATATACTAGAATATAATAGAATATACCATAATACCCTAGAATATACTAGAATATACTATAATATACTTGAATATACTAGAATATACTAGAATATACTAGAATATACTAGAATATACCAGAATATACTACAATATACGAGAATATACCAGAATATACTAGAATATACAAGAATATACTAGAATATACTAGAATATACCAGAATATACTAGAATGTACTAGAATATACCAGAATGTACTAGAATAGACAAGAATATACTAGGATATACTAAAATATACCAGAGTATACCAGAATATACTAGAATATACCAGAATATACTAGAATATACATGAATATACTAGTATATACCAGAATATACCAGAATATAGTAGAATATACTAGAATATACTAGAATATACTAGAATATACTAGAATATAATAGAATATACCATAATACCCTAGAATATACTAGAATATACTATAATATACTTGAATATACTAGAATATACTAGAATATACTAGAATATACTAGAATATACTAGAATATACGAGAATATACCAGAATATACTAGAATATACAAGAATATACTAGAATATACTAGAATATATTAGAATATACCAGAATATACTAGAATGTACAAGAATATACTAGAATATACCAGAATGTACTAGAATAGACTAGAATATACTAGGATATACTAAAATTTACCAGAGTATACTAGAATATACTAGAATATACCAGAATATACTAGAATACACATGAATATACTAGTATATACCAGAATATACGAGAATATACGAGAATATAGTAGAATATACTAGAATATACGAGAATATACTAGAATATACCGGAATATACTAGAATATACTAGAATATACTAGAACATACTGGAATACATGAGAATATACTATAATATACTAGAATATACTAGAATACACCAGAATATACCAGAATATACTATAATATACTAGAATATACTAGAATATACCAGAATATGCTAGAATATACTACAATATACCAGAATATACCATAATATACTATAATATACCATAATATACTATAATATACTAGAGTATACTACAATACACCAGAATATACTAGAATATACCAGAATATACCAGAATACACTAGAATATACTAGAATATACTAAAATATACTCGAATATACTCGAATATACTAGAATATACTAGAATATACTAGAATATAATAGAATATAATAGAATATACTATAATATACTAGAATATACTTGAATATACTAGAATATACTAGAATACACTAGAATATACAAGAATATACTAGAATATACTAGAATATACTAGAATATACTAGAATATACTAGAATATACTACAATATACGAGAATATACCAGAATATACTAGAATA
Organism: Sphecodes monilicornis; assembly: GCA_913789915.3. Classification (NCBI taxonomy): domain Eukaryota; kingdom Metazoa; phylum Arthropoda; class Insecta; order Hymenoptera; family Halictidae; genus Sphecodes; species Sphecodes monilicornis. The sequence continues at coordinate 4,956 of CAJYYI030000527.1, forward strand.
TACAAGAATATACTAGAATATACTAGAATATATTAGAATATACCAGAATATACTAGAATATACTAGAATATACTAGAACATACGAGAATATACTCGAATATACCAGAATATACTAGAATATACCAGAATATACTAGAATATAAGAGAGTATACTAGAATATCCTAGAATATACCAGAATATACTAGAATATACCAGAGTATACTGGAATGCACCAGAATATACTAGAATATACTAGAATATACTAGAATATACTAGAATATGCAAGAATATAATAGACTATACTAGAATATACAAGAATATACTAGAATATACTAGAATATACTAGAATATACCAGAATATACTAGAATGTACAAGAATATACTAGAATATACCAGAATGTACTAGAATAGACTAGAATATACTAGGATATACTAAAATTTACCAGAGTATACTAGAATATACTAGAATATACCAGAATATTCTAGAATACACATGAATATACTAGTATATACCAGAATATACGAGAATATACGAGAATATAGTAGAATATACTAGAATATACGAGAATATACTAGAATATACCGGAATATACTAGAATATACTAGAATATACTAGAACATACTGGAATACATGAGAATATACTATAATATACTAGAATATACTAGAATACACCAGAATATACCAGAATATACTAGAATATACTAGAATAGACTAGAATATACCAGAATATGCTAGAATATACTACAATATACCAGAATATACCCTAATATATTATAATATACTAGAGTATACTACAATACACCAGAATATACTAGAATATACCAGAATATACCAGAATACACTAGAATATACTAGAATATACTAGAATATACTAGAATATACCAGAATATACAAGAATATACTAGAATATACTAGAATATACTAGAATATAATAGAATATACCATAATACCCTAGAATATACTAGAATATACTATAATATACTTGAATATACTAGAATATACTAGAATATACTAGAATATACTAGAATATACCAGAATATACTACAATATACGAGAATATACCAGAATATACTAGAATATACAAGAATATACTAGAATATACCAGAATATACTAGAATGTACAAGAATATACTAGAATATACCAGAATATACTAGAATATACTAGAATATAATAGAATATACCATAATACTCTAGAATATACTATAATATACTTGAATATACTAGAATATACTAGAATATACTAGAATATACTACAATATATGAGAATATACCAGAATATACTAGAATATACAAGAATATACTAGAATATACTAGAATATACTAGAATATACCAGAATATACTAGAATGTACAAGAATATACTAGAATATACCAGAATGTACTAGAATAGACTAGAATATACTAGGATATACTAAAATTTACCAGAGTATACTAGAATATACTAGAATATACCAGAATATTCTAGAATACACATGAATATACTAGTATATACCAGAATATACGAGAATATACGAGAATATACTAGAATATACTAGAACATACTGGAATACATGAGAATATACTATAATATACTAGAATATACTAGAATACACCAGAATATACCAGAATATACTAGAATATACTAGAATATACTAGAATATACCAGAATATGCTAGAATATACTACAATATACCAGAATATACTAGAATATAATAGAATATACCATAATACCCTAGAATATACTAGAATATACTATAATATACTTGAATATACTAGAATATACTAGAATATACTAGAATATACTAGAATATACTACAATATACGAGAATATACCAGAATATACTAGAATATACAAGAATATACTAGAATATACTAGAATATATTAGAATATACCAGAATATACTAGAATGTACAAGAATATACTAGAATATACCAGAATGTACTAGAATAGACTAGAATATACTAGGATATACTAAAATTTACCAGAGTATACTAGAATATACTAGAATATACCAGAATATACTAGAATACACATGAATATACTAGTATATACCAGAATATACGAGAATATACGAGAATATAGTAGAATATACTAGAATATACGAGAATATACTAGAATATACCGGAATATACTAGAATATACTAGAATATACTAGAACATACTGGAATACATGAGAATATACTATAATATACTAGAATATACTAGAATACACCAGAATATACCAGAATATACTAGAATATACTAGAATATGCTAGAATATAATAGAATATACAATAATACCCTAGAATATACTAGAATATACTATAATATACTTGAATATACTAGAATATACTAGAATATACTAGAATATACCAGAATATACTACAATATACGAGAATATACCAGAATATACTAGAATATACAAGAATATACTAGAATATACTAGAATATACTAGAATATACCAGAATATACTAGAATGTACAAGAATATACTAGAATATACCAGAATGTACTAGAATAGACAAGAATATACTAGGATATACTAAAATATACCAGAGTATACCAGAATATACTAGAATATACCAGAATATACTAGAATATACATGAATATACTAGTATATACCAGAATATACCAGAATATAGTAGAATATACTAGAATATACTAGAATATACTAGAATATAATAGAATATACCATAATACTCTAGAATATACTAGAATATACTATAATATACTTGAATATACTAGAATATACTAGAATATACTAGAATATACTACAATATATGAGAATATACCAGAATATACTAGAATATACAAGAATATACTAGAATATACTAGAATATACTAGAATATACCAGAATATACTAGAATGTACAAGAATATACTAGAATATAGTAAAATATGCAAGAATGTACTAGAATGTACAAGAATATACTAGAATATACCAGAATGTACTAGAATAGACAAGAATATACTAGGATATACTAAAATATACCAGAGTATACCAGAATATACTAGAATATACCAGAATATACTAGAATATACATGAATATACTAGTATATACCAGAATATACCAGAATATAGTAGAATATACTAGAATATACTAGAATATACTAGAATATACTAGAATATAATAGAATATACCATAATACCCTAGAATATACTAGAATATACTATAATATACTTGAATATACTAGAATATACTAGAATATACTAGAATATACTAGAATATACTACAATATACGAGAATATACCAGAATATACTAGAATATACAAGAATATACTAGAATATACTAGAATATATTAGAATATACCAGAATATACTAGAATGTACAAGAATATACTAGAATATACCAGAATGTACTAGAATAGACTAGAATATACTAGGATATACTAAAATTTACCAGAGTATACTAGAATATACTAGAATATACCAGAATATACTAGAATACACATGAATATACTAGTATATACCAGAATATACGAGAATATACGAGAATATAGTAGAATATACTAGAATATACGAGAATATACTAGAATATACCGGAATATACTAGAATATACTAGAATATACTAGAACATACTGGAATACATGAGAATATACTATAATATACTAGAATATACTAGAATACACCAGAATATACCAGAATATACTAGAATATACTAGAATATACTAGAATATAATAGAATATACCATAATACCCTAGAATATACTAGAATATACTATAATATACTTGAATATACTAGAATATACTAGAATATACTAGAATATACCAGAATATACTACAATATACGAGAATATACCAGAATATACTAGAATATACAAGAATATACTAGAATATACTAGAATATACTAGAATATACCAGAATATACTAGAATGTACAAGAATATACTAGAATATACCAGAATGTACTAGAATAGACAAGAATATACTAGGATATACTAAAATATACCAGAGTATACCAGAATATACTAGAATATACCAGAATATACTAGAATATACATGAATATACTAGTATATACCAGAATATACCAGAATATAGTAGAATATACTAGAATATACTAGAATATACTAGAATATAATAGAATATACCATAATATTCTAGAATATACTAGAATATACTATAATATACTTGAATATACTAGAATATACTAGAATATACTAGAATATACTACAATATACGAGAATATACCAGAATATACTAGAATATACAAGAATATACTAGAATATACTAGAATATACTAGAATATACCAGAATATACTAGAATGTACAAGAATATACTAGAATATACCAGAATGTACTAGAATAGACTAGAATATACTAGGATATACTAAAATTTACCAGAGTATACTAGAATATACTAGAATATACCAGAATATACTAGAATACACATGAATATACTAGTATATACCAGAATATACGAGAATATACGAGAATATAGTAGAATATACTAGAATATACGAGAATATACTAGAATATACCGGAATATACTAGAATATACTAGAATATACTAGAACATACTGGAATACATGAGAATATACTATAATATACTAGAATATACTAGAATACACCAGAATATACCAGAATATACTATAATATACTAGAATATACTAGAATATACCAGAATATGCTAGAATATACTACAATATACCAGAATATACTAGAATATAATAGAATATACCATAATACCCTAGAATATACTAGAATATACTATAATATACTTGAATATACTAGAATATACTAGAATATACTAGAATATACTAGAATATACTACAATATACGAGAATATACCAGAATATACTAGAATATACAAGAATATACTAGAATATACTAGAATATATTAGAATATACCAGAATATACTAGAATGTACAAGAATATACTAGAATATACCAGAATGTACTAGAATAGACTAGAATATACTAGGATATACTAAAATTTACCAGAGTATACTAGAATATACTAGAATATACCAGAATATACTAGAATACACATGAATATACTAGTATATACCAGAATATACGAGAATATACGAGAATATAGTAGAATATACTAGAATATACGAGAATATACTAGAATATACCGGAATATACTAGAATATACTAGAATATACTAGAACATACTGGAATACATGAGAATATACTATAATATACTAGAATATACTAGAATACACCAGAATATACCAGAATATACTAGAATATACTAGAATATGCTAGAATATAATAGAATATACAATAATACCCTAGAATATACTAGAATATACTATAATATACTTGAATATACTAGAATATACTAGAATATACTAGAATATACCAGAATATACTACAATATACGAGAATATACCAGAATATACTAGAATATACAAGAATATACTAGAATATACTAGAATATACTAGAATATACCAGAATATACTAGAATGTACAAGAATATACTAGAATATACCAGAATGTACTAGAATAGACAAGAATATACTAGGATATACTAAAATATACCAGAGTATACCAGAATATACTAGAATATACCAGAATATACTAGAATATACATGAATATACTAGTATATACCAGAATATACCAGAATATAGTAGAATATACTAGAATATACTAGAATATACTAGAATATAATAGAATATACCATAATACTCTAGAATATACTAGAATATACTATAATATACTTGAATATACTAGAATATACTAGAATATACTAGAATATACTACAATATATGAGAATATACCAGAATATACTAGAATATACAAGAATATACTAGAATATACTAGAATATACTAGAATATACCAGAATATACTAGAATGTACAAGAATATACTAGAATATACCAGAATGTACTAGAATAGACTAGAATATACTAGGATATACTAAAATTTACCAGAGTATACTAGAATATACTAGAATATACCAGAATATTCTAGAATACACAAGAATATACTAGTATATACCAGAATATACGAGAATATACGAGAATATAGTAGAATATACTAGAATATACGAGAATATACTAGAATATACCGGAATATACTAGAATATACTAGAATATACTAGAACATACTGGAATACATGAGAATATACTATAATATACTAGAATATACTAGAATACACCAGAATATACCAGAATATACTAGAATATACTAGAATAGACTAGAATATACCAGAATATGCTAGAATATACTACAATATACCAGAATATACCCTAATATATTATAATATACTAGAGTATACTACAATACACCAGAATATACTAGAATATACCAGAATATACCAGAATACACTAGAATATACTAGAATATACTAGAATATACTAGAATATACCAGAATATACAAGAATATACTAGAATATACTAGAATATACTAGAATATAATAGAATATACCATAATACCCTAGAATATACTAGAATATACTATAATATACTTGAATATACTAGAATATACTAGAATATACTAGAATATACTAGAATATACCAGAATATACTACAATATACGAGAATATACCAGAATATACTAGAATATACAAGAATATACTAGAATATACTAGAATATACCAGAATATACTAGAATGTACTAGAATATACCAGAATGTACTAGAATAGACAAGAATATACTAGGATATACTAAAATATACCAGAGTATACCAGAATATACTAGAATATACCAGAATATACTAGAATATACATGAATATACTAGTATATACCAGAATATACCAGAATATAGTAGAATATACTAGAATATACTAGAATATACTAGAATATACTAGAATATAATAGAATATACCATAATACCCTAGAATATACTAGAATATACTATAATATACTTGAATATACTAGAATATACTAGAATATACTAGAATATACTAGAATATACTAGAATATACGAGAATATACCAGAATATACTAGAATATACAAGAATATACTAGAATATACTAGAATATATTAGAATATACCAGAATATACTAGAATGTACAAGAATATACTAGAATATACCAGAATGTACTAGAATAGACTAGAATATACTAGGATATACTAAAATTTACCAGAGTATACTAGAATATACTAGAATATACCAGAATATACTAGAATACACATGAATATACTAGTATATACCAGAATATACGAGAATATACGAGAATATAGTAGAATATACTAGAATATACGAGAATATACTAGAATATACCGGAATATACTAGAATATACTAGAATATACTAGAACATACTGGAATACATGAGAATATACTATAATATACTAGAATATACTAGAATACACCAGAATATACCAGAATATACTATAATATACTAGAATATACTAGAATATACCAGAATATGCTAGAATATACTACAATATACCAGAATATACCATAATATACTATAATATACCATAATATACTATAATATACTAGAGTATACTACAATACACCAGAATATACTAGAATATACCAGAATATACCAGAATACACTAGAATATACTAGAATATACTAAAATATACTCGAATATACTAGAATATACTAGAATATACTAGAATATAATAGAATATAATAGAATATACTATAATATACTAGAATATACTTGAATATACTAGAATATACTAGAATACACTAGAATATACAAGAATATACTAGAATATACTAGAATATACTAGAATATACTAGAATATACTAGAATATACTACAATATACGAGAATATACCAGAATATACTAGAATATACAAGAATATACTAGAATATACTAGAATATACTAGAATATACCAGAATATACTAGAATATACTAGAATATACTAGAATATACGAGAATATACTCGAATATACCAGAATATACTAGAATATACCAGAATATACTAGAATATACCAGAATATACTAGAATATCCTAGAATATACCAGAATATACTAGAATATACCAGAGTATACTGGAATGCACCAGAATATACTAGAATATACT